>PYSQ01000284.1:0-39216 GCA_003049435.1 Nakataea oryzae
AACCCTAACCCTAACCCTAACCCTAACCCTAACCCTAACCCTAACCCTAACCCTAACCCTAACCCTAACGTAACAGCCACCGACGATTAAAGCCCCTCAAATGCCGGGCCCAGCCGGCTTTTCGGACCTACAGATTTACAGAAATGCGGCTTATGTCCTGCACGACCGCGGCCTCGTTTCGGTCCGCTTGTTCGACCACGCGGGCGGCTTCCCGGATCTACCGCTCGATACGGGCCACGAAGCGCAAATCCTCTAATGCTGCCCCAAGCTCCGATATGCCCGATATAGCTACCGCGGGGGCGTTATCGGACGGCGGCGAGCTGCCCGTATATGGTCCACCGGGGGGCAAGGATACCTCAAACAGCCGTTATAAGCGCCCTACCCTTCCGAACCGCTGAAAGGGGACGTTATCGATCCACACGTCCCCCTCGCCGCCCGGCTTGGCATAGCCGGCCTTACCGCCGGGACCCCGGGGGTTAACCTATTGGTGTTTTTCTTTACAATGGGCTTAGATATTTAAGCAGGTCGTACGCATATAGCCGCACAGCAGGCAGCGTTTGCCATTCGGGATCACCTTTAGGCCTTTAACGGGAAAGATAGGCCCGCTCGGGTATCTAACATCGGCGGGCTGGGGGACCAAAATGCCGGCCAAAATGAGCGCGTCGGCTTCTACCACGAGGATCGTCCGATCGCGGGCGGGGACGATCTTATATTGGAGTTTGATATGGTTACGCATAAAGCTACCGGAAATACACTGCTCGTACTTAAAACATAAAAGGACGCCAAATTATAGCAAAATGGTAAACAAATCCGATAGTAACCGTATTATTGTGCTATATGGATGGAAATGGGGAAAATTATTGCTTCGAATGTCGAAAATATTAACGGCCTATATATACTCGACGCCATATACTCGACACCATATATTCAACGCCATATACTCGACGCCATATACTCGACGCCATATACTTAACGCTATATACTCGACGCTATATACTCGACGCGGTCACTATAAAAACTTCGCACTCCCCGTTACGCCCATATTCTAGCCAGCCCATCTCCCGGAAAGCTTACTCGGACGCGGCGGACGGCGTTCCGCACCGCATAATGCTTTTGCTTTTCCACATGCAAAAAAGTTCGTATTAACGAGCTAGGTTACGCCACGGCCTATCCAAAACGGCGAAAAGCAGGGGGGCGATAGGGTTTAGGATCGTTAAAAAACAAAAAGGAAATTGGAACGCTTACGTCAACCATTTATCGACCGAGGTTAAAGAAAACCCAGACCGAATGCTACCATACAAATAAACCGGTAAACCATAAAGCTAGTTTCCCAATATTCGACCGAGGTCGTAGCGCGAGCTGAATGTAGCGCGGGCGCCTTCGATGAGGCTAATGAGAAAGTGCAACCGCGGTTATGATTTGCGAGCAGCGATTGCCGCGCCTACCAGCAGGCTCTGCCTTTGCACAACGATTGTCCCTACCCTTTCCGTACGGCGAGCTGTCGGAAAAGGATTTTGGCCAGGCAAAGGCTGCAAGGGCATACCGGAAGCGCATATAAAACAAAACGGAATCGGGTTACCATTAGAATAAAATAAATTAAATTTACCAATAAATGACCGAGGCTGTTTCTCGGACCCGTAGGGGTTGCTATTGTATGGTATGATCACCAGAAATCCCAAACCTAGTTCCATGCGCCAAAGCAACGTGCCATAATCCACGTGGCCAAACCATCCATGCTCTTATTAACTTTTATAAATGCCAGCTAATCGAAATCCATATCCATAGCCTAAAGCCTTTCTATGGCGGTTTTTTTATGTTGGGTGATGGCCGCCTTTATAAGCGGTTTAACGAAACGACGGCGCTTATTCGGGGTCCGGGGCGTATAGTCGGAATCGTTATCGTCGCTATCGTTGTCGTCGTCCTCGTCGCCGTCCTTTTTTTCGCTATCGCCTTCGTTATTTTCGCCCTCGTCACTCGTGGCACTTCGCTTCCTCTTCCTAGCAAAAGCGAAGGTTTTAAGCTTAACCTTGTGCTTCAGCCGCTTATCAAATTAAGCCTCCCAATATTTGATATTATCACCGCCGAAAGGTTTGGCCTTTTCAAGCTCGGGTAGAAGCTCGAGGCCGTCGAGAATATCACTATGGCTGTCTAGGTGGCCAGCCGCATACTCTTCAATATCGGGGCCCTTTTGGGCTCGCTCGTAAGCCTTCTGCCACCTTCCTGGGACCATAGGGGCGCTAATTAACGGGAGCTTATATACGGTATTGTAATGCTCCATATGCTTTTAGATAAACAGTATAAGCTGTATGATATATTCCTATGTAAGGGTGCCGCGGAACATTTTGTTAAATACGGGGAGGGGAAGGGGTGCTATGGTCCTTTCGGTAAAGAATCGCCCTCCCTTTGCGTTTTGATAGTGAATATTAACAAACGCGGGCCCTAGCGCGAAAATAAAGTCGCCGAACATCTGTTTACATTTGGCGGCAGAGGGGAAGAGTCCTTCGGGGACCTCGGTATTTAGCAGGGCCACGAGCTCCGTATAAAAGCTCCCCATCCGCTTCGACCGGTCGGAATCGAAATCCTTAAACTTTTAAGGGGGCTCCGTAAGCTAAAAAAACGGGTTAAAGGGGAGGGCAAATATAATCCTAATAGCCTCGAAAGCTACGAGCTGTTTGATAAGCATATGCTTAAAGTTACCGCTGCGGATGCGTAACATAACCTTATACGAAAACTAGATGCGGGTTAGCCATATTACGACCGAAGTAACGAACGTAAAAAAAAAGAGGTTCCAGTGGCATGGCCGAAATATTAACCGCGGTCGTTAGTTTGGTTGGGGGACATATGATCGCGGTCGCTGGATAGGAGGTAAAGGGGCAATTTCCATACGGTCGGTTGCTTATCTGGGTGGGGAAAGGAAACCGGGATATCTTATCTAAATGGGGATATGCGACCGCGGTTTAGATTTAAGCGGCAAGTGCGACCGCGGTCGAGGGTTAAACGGGGATATGCGACCGCGATTAAAGTTTAAACGGGATATGCGATTGCGGTTAAGGTTCGAGCGGCAAGTGCGACCGCGGTCGAAAGTTAAGCGGGGATGTGCGACCGCGATTGAAGTTTAAGCGGTATGTGCGACCGCGGTTGAGGTTCGAGCGGGAAGTGCGACCGCGGTCGAAGGTTAAGTGGGGAAGTGGGACCGCGGTCGACGTCCGAATGGGGAAAAATATGACCGCGGTCGACGTTTGAAAGGGGGAAAAGGGTGACCGCGGTCGATTTTTAAGAAATGTACGGACCGATTGCTTACCTTTTTGTATATGCGAAGATCGAGCCAACTCTAAACCGTATTCGCGGTATGCAGAATGGTCTATATGGTTTTTTTTTTTTACCCGATTTTCATTAGACGTCCCATACTCTGAATTAGCGTATTTGCGTTCTAAAAGGGGGAGGTAACGATCCCCTTGCAATAGCATTTGTGGAGGTTCAAATTTGCGCTTAAAATGTTGATATTTAAGACGCATACGTCCAGGCCGGACGTGGGGCTATTCCAGGCGGATATTGCGCGATCGCGTTCCGTTTGGGACATTCCAAACCTAATGGAAATCGTATTGAAAGAGGCCTTTTTAAGGATACTAGCGATAAGTCTGTTTATGTATTAGTTTGGGTGCCTGGTAGAGGGCCGCGGCAATTGGGTGGTGCTTATATTTGCACCCATAGAAAGGCCACCATAACGAGCGTGCGCTCTTTATTTTTCTGGTTTTCGAGGCAGAGTTCTACAATGCGTATAAAAATGGGCGATTCCGTTAGGGCATAGTATACCATACCCACCCTATCGGTGGGTAGGAGCGTATTGGGGTACGGTAATAGCGTGCTATGGATCCATATTTACGGACCATCCCTTGACGTGGTACCGATATATTCGACTAACTGCATTCCAAAAAGGGGCGTATCCTTACCGGCGCTTACGAGGTTTTTGGCCTCCTAACGAGGTAGCTTAGCAAGATCCGAAAATGCCTGTTCGGCCTCCTTTTCGCTAAGGTTGCGGATTGCGTCGGGGTTAGTAAGCGGCTAATAAGAGGCGTAATTTATGGAAGCGAACGTTATAAGCCTTACGAATGACAGGCTTAAACTGCCATCTTTCGCTTTGCTACCAGGCGTAGCCGGGTAGGCGCCTAAGCCAGGAATTACGGGTATGGAACCTGGCGGCTCGACGGGGGCGCCAGACTCGTTTTTATACATATTACTGAAAAGTTCGGAAGTGATTTTCCGGACGTCTTATGCCCGGTAGCCGTATGCCACCGTCTCCGAAATCACCTCGTAGCGTACTATCGACTCTTTCGGGTAGGTGACCGTACCGTTAGGCAAAGTAAAGGGCGTATCCATGGACCTGCGGATTATAAAAATGCCGGTAGCGTTAAAGATTCGGATAGTCTATGCAAAGGGTGAGGCGTTATCGTTAATAAACGCCTGCTAGCGCGGTTCGATTAGCCACCAGGGATACCCGTTTATAACGCTGCTTTTAAGGTACTTAACGATATTAGCGTCGGCATCTACCGTAATCCATATGCTAAGCGCGCCCTAATTAAGGCAGACATATGCCGGGTTAGCTATGGACGCAGGGGTCGTATTAACGGGAAGGGCGACAGGCAGTTTGGTATACTTCCAAATTATCGAAGTATATCCGATAATGTCGGTAATGCGGTTAATCGTAGGGGTAACGGTAACGAAACCACGCACAAAAGCCGGGACTAATAAAAGCAGCTTGTAATATTAACCCTTGATATTTCGCAGGACGTGGGCCTCGTCGGCAACGATCCTGCGGAAGGTTATACCATGGAAGCTATTAATAAAAAGAACAATAGGCATATCTCTGCCTCCTTTGCCATCCGATATTAGGTATTTATTACTATCCAAATCAGCAAAATGCCGGCAAGCTGGGCAAAAAACAACCGCGGTTACAGGTTACTGCCGCAAAAAAGGCAACCAAATAACGACCTCGGTCGTAGTGGCGCGGGTTCGACCGCGGTTATAATATCAGGTATCGGACTTACTTAGCGGGTCGGTTTATGGCTGGATCCTATACAGCAAGCACGTTACCGTTATTTACATCGCGTGCCATTTCCATCTCTTTTTCCATCGCTATAGCGTCTTCGTCCTCATTTTTTCCTGCGGACGGCTTCGCTAACTGGCCGTCGTTTTCGATAAAGGGTATCGCCGCCTTATAGGCGTTAGTGCCTAGGGCAAAGGACGTACGGCATAGGAACGTATGGTATAAGGTAAAGATAACCGTTTATTCCGTGGTAATGCTATCGGTATTAGCTGCCAGTTCTTTGAGCAGGTTTTCGTAGTCCTCTGCAATCAGTATAGCCTTGGACCGCTCTTTGTCTGCCGCGGCGCAGGCGGCCGCGCTTCCATAAAAGCAATAAAAACGGAGCTAGGGGAAATTTTCTATTCCCTTTTTATACATTTGCGTAATAAGATTCGCCGGTATAAAAACTATTGTGGGATGGCATTTGGGGCAGGGGGGCAGCGCTGCCTTTTCGGAGCCTTGCGCTTTCGCCTTTTCGTAGGCGTCGATACGTAACTAATTAAAAAGGGTAATAAAATGGATGGTAAGCATGTAAATCATAGTTTTACCGGTTCCGACCTGGTTAGCCAAAATCCATAACTTAAAGGGGCGGCTTTCAAGGCCCATAAGGAAAATGGCATTTATGTGCAATGGGCGATAATTAGGCGGGGTTAGCGAAACGTTAACCGCGGTTATAAAGATAGGGATAATAACCGCGGTCGGCATGGCCTTTATAGAAACGTAACGACCGCGGTCGTTATTTGGAATACATATTAATGGTTAAACCTAAAGGGTGGGGAAGGGGGATATACCGTAAATCTAATGTGGGAGAAAGTGCCTTTCGCTGTCGGGGGTGGTATCCCAGTTAGCCCACGAGTATATTTCCTTAAACTTCTCGTAATTAAGGGGCGTGCCGTTAAACGTATGACCCTTAACGATTTTAATGTCGTCGAGCAAGCCTAGAAAAGTGAGGGTATTGGTTAGTCGCTTTGCGTAGGTCCAATGCTTTTCGCGTGCGAAAGGGTTACTGTCGGTTAATATATTTATGGCCGCATAGCAAAGGAAAGTCTCGTTCGAAATACGGTTTCGCGTCTCTTCGCGCGTCCCCTGGCGCGGGTCATATTCCAGGGAGGTTTGGGATTTTATAGCTGTTTGCTGTATCGCTATAAACCGAGCGAGGTTTTCCTTGGACGAAAAGAGGCTGGGAAATTTAACAAGGAGGTTAGGGGGCACGGTTAACCGGACTGGTTCCTTAAACCGTCTATCGGCGTACAGCTTTGCGATAGTTAGGTCGAGCGTATACTGGTTAAAAGGCGGCAATTCGGGAGCAGGTTACTGTTAACCAGCTTTAGCCTTTTTAAGCTCCTTGAGGTCCTTATATTGGCGAAAGGGGTTAAAATGGGACAGGAATATCAGCCTAACGTTTTCCCACTTTTAAAGCTCCTTATTAGAAATCAGCTCGTTATGCTACACGGGTATCAGTTGCTAAATACGCTTTACGACGGAATAAAGTTACAGGCCGCGCGCGCCAGCCACATTCTCGGCTATTTCCTTATGCTGGTCGGCTTCCAAAATCTAACTAGCGCTATAGGCGCCGAAAACGAACGGCCGAAACTGGTTTTCGGTAGAGCTGTTTGGTCCGTTATTGCCGTCCAGGACGGCGGTAGTCTTTTTCCTAAAAAGGAAATACGTAAAGTGAAACATGGCACGGAACCAGTCGTTTACGTGGAAACCGCCGTAGCAATTTTCGGTTCCTTTAGGCTACTGTTTGTACCTAAGTTAACCGGGCTTGCCAATAGTGGTTATGCGGAGGTAGAAAAAAAGCGTAGCAATAAGTGTCTTATATTCGCAACCAGCTTCTTTTTTTGCCTGGCTCGTACCGGGCCTAACGCCGGCGAGGTCCCCGGCTCGGACAAATACGGGCCTAAGTGGCAGTAGGCCGAATGCAAGGGCCTTAAAGAGGGCTTTCGACTGTATATCGGTAAAAATGGCAGGGATCCGGGTATAAGCGTAGGCATAGCTGTTAACGGTTTTCAAAGGAACCTTTTTCTTATCAGTGGTCCTAATGGCCTTATAAAAAGGGCCGAAGGAATTGGCAACTATTAGGGAAAGGGGGCAAAGGGTTAGCAGGGATGCGTCTGGGTGGCCAAAATATCGACCGCGGTCGTAGGATAAAGCGATATATCAAGTTAGCAAATGGAAAGGCGCTAAACAGCCTTACGGGGCAAATATTAACCGCGGTCGTAGCTCAGTAAGGGAGCAGGTATAACCGCGGTCGTTATTTAGCAGACGCCTGGGCAAAAGCTAAAAGAAGCGTGACCAAGGTCGATATTTTATCTTCAATGGGCCATAGGTAGGTAGGGGGGTAAATGTACTAACCTTCACAATTAGTATGCTAAGCGAGGCGAATTGGGGAAACGTAACGGAGGACGGCGGTAGCGGCCTCGGTTCTTCCCGGGTTCCCCGTTCCGATGTTATATGCCAGTATTTATCCAGGGAAACGGTTCTTAATATTAGGCAGCTCGCCACGCGGTATAGGCCTTAATACGCGGTGGTCGGCGATAACAAAAAGGGAATCTCTATACCACCATTTAGCTTTAAAGTGGGGTATAGTCGCAAGGTTATCGGCGTCTACCGGGGTTTTAAGTCCGATAGTCTTAAGAATATTAAATTTTTCGGTAGGGAGCGGGTCGACTAAACCCGGAAATGCCCTCCAATTTAGGACTAGCAGCGATAGCATTTTTCCCATATCTTTGCCCTTAGTAAAAAAAACGGCGGTAAACGCGTCAATAATTGCAGGGGGTGGGGGTATGGCAGGGATTGCCGGGGGGTTAGCAGGTTCCGAAGACTTGGGCGGCTCCGGAGGGATAGCAGGCTCCGAAAACTTGGGCGGCTCCGGAAGGACAGCAGGCTCCGGGAACTTGGCCGTCTCCGGAAGGACAGCAAGCTCCGTGATCGTGGGCGGCTCTGGAGGGTTAGCAGGCCCCGAGGTTTTGGGCGGCGCCAGGTTAGCGGGCGGCTTTGGGGAGGCACTCATGATATATGGAAACAACGAAACGAGCAGGAACCCGGTATGGAGAGACGCAAGTGGGTATTATATCCCAAATTCGGCTAAAAAGCTAAAGCTTTACGGGAGCGCGGATATCGACCTCGGTCGTAAAGCAAGGTGGTCCTAAGGACAGGCCGTGCAAGGGAGCGTTAGTTTGAAATCAACCGCGGTCGTAAGAGGAGGGGGGGGAAGGCAAGGAAGGTTATTGTCAAGTTAAGGTTGAAGCTCAACCGGGATCGGCGGGGGAAGGGCCCTTTTATATCGGCAGGGCTGGCTTAGTGAATGCGGTAGGGCTGGGTAGGGCTAGGGTAGAGTGCCCTGCTTACGTGCTTAAAACGGCGACCGCGGTCGATCAATGGGGGATAAAGGGAATCCTTTGCTTAATGGTCGGGCCTGCCGGATATGGCCAGAAGGTCGGAAGCGGCCGAAATGCTTCCGGATAAAAAAAGGGGCAGATATCGGGCCTATCCTTTAATATTGGCCGTTAAGCTTTAACGTACGGGTACCTGTAGGGGGACCGGGGCCCACGTGCGTCCCACGTTCCGGGCAGCCGGGTTATGACGTTAGGCAGGGGTGCCCCGGTGACGGGGATTGCCTTTGTTACCCACCCTGCCCACTGCCGGCTAGCACGTTCTGCCTGCCTTGCCATTGCCGGATCGGGCGTGCGCCACGCGGGATGCGAATAGCCGGCGGCCGGATCCGTTTGGCTGAAGGGGCGAGGCTGGCGCTAGTTTATTTGTGGCGTGCGAAAGCGGGTATAAAGCGAAAACGCGGGAAAGACAAAACGCCCAGGTGCGGAATCCCCCAGAGGCTAAGGCACGCGGTGATAAAGGACCCAGTTGCGGAAACCCCCAGAGGCTGAGGCACGCGGCGACAAAGAGCCCAGTTGCAGGATACCGGAAAAGGCCAGTACACTTGCCGCCGAGGTCGGGGACGGGGCAAGGAAGTTTCGATCTTCTAAGCGAACATTTAGCTATATTAATAACATTTATAAGCAATTAAACGATAAAAACATTATAAATTAAATTAATTGTAATTATTTATAACAGTTAATGTATTATTTTGCCATTTTATATTATATATATTGTTCGTGGACAGCCTGTTAAGGTTAGGTGGGAAAAACTTCTAGTTGCGTTGCAAAATATCTAGAAGGTGTCCTGTCTTTTTAGGTACAAGAGAGAGTCGTACAACGACTCTCTGCTCCCTTTTTATAGAGGGAGTAGAACGAAAGCGTTCCGTGCTTTAGTGGGGAAGCCCCGTGCACGGTCTGGAATGTCTGTCCGTCCGGCTCCAATATGGGGCCCGGATTTTAAGCATGAATTCTTCCGGACCAAAGTTCTCCTATGCTTGGATGCTAGTCCCTGTGCGATTACGAGGTGACCTTCTAACACTTCCAATACTTTGGATTAAAACGAGCGAAAATTTTGGTTAGTGCGAACCGAATTTACATGTGTGGCTCTCTATAGCTGATTTGGAGTGTGGCTAGTGGCAAGGTCTACGGTCATGTGACCTCTGCCGCTGGATGCTGCCTCAGGCACTAAGACGGGCCGCAGCGCTTAACAGGTGGCTCGTGCGCAGCCCGCGCCGACTGGCGGGGTTTGCTTGGATTTGCGGCTGAAGCCTCGAAAGGCTAAACCGGCAAGAGACTCCCATTACGACGGCCACCGCCCTAATGAATTTCTGCGCTCTTCGTCGCCTCGCCGCTCTACCGGTTGGTCGACGCGCTCCTTCTGGGCACATAAACCACGGATAGCACGGTTCTATCGCAAGATCTGTGCCGAAAGCGGCGGCCGGCTGCTATATTGTCGATTGGCTGCCTCTGGCCGTCTTCGTACGGCGAACGACGCTTTTCGGAGTCCTGCGTCGACCCTGGCTCCCTGCCCACGATTTCGTCTGTCGACTGATCGCATCGACGGCGCCTCGCTCGTCCGTGGACTGCAGCACGAACATACCGGCTAGCCATCATGGACCTTGGACACACCATTCGACTTTTGCAATGCGATGACCACGGCAACCTTCGTTTTACCGAACACCCTGACGACGATCAAGTGCCGCCTTATGCCATACTTTCGCATACATGGGGACGCGATAGCGAAGAAGTTACCTTCGACGACGTGTTAAACGACACCGGTCACGGCAAGGTCGGCCGTGAGAAGATTGATTTCTGTGCCGACCAAGCGAAAAGCCATGGCTTGGCCTACTTTTGGGTTGATACCTGCTGCATTAACAAGGAGAATAAAGCCGAGCTGACAACCGCAATCAACTCCATGTTCCGCTGGTACCGCAATGCCGCCCGCTGCTACGCATACCTATCCGATGTTTCCGCCCGATGCCCCAAGGACGGTGGTCCGCCGCCTCGCTCAAGGTGGGAGCCGGCCTTTCGTGCCAGCCGGTGGTTCACTCGTGGCTGGACCTTGCAGGAGCTTCTAGCTCCATCGTCCGTCGAGTTCTTCTCTGTTCAAGGTACTCTGCTTGGCAACAAACGCGATCTGCAGCAGCTCGTCCACGAAAATACCGGCATCGCTATTCGAGCTCTTTGCGGCGAACCCTTGGCCAGCTTCAGCGTTGATGAGCGGTTTGAATGGGCCAAATATCGCCAGACTACTAAAGCAGAAGATTACGTGTACTCTCTTCTCGGTATATTTGACACTTACCTTGCGCCTATCTACGGAGAGGGCAAGGAAAACGCTGTACAGCGGCTGCGCTCTGCTATTGGCAACCCCTATAACCCCCATACGACGGAGCATCCCTGCCTCGCCGCCCTGCGGACCACGGACCCAAAACATGACAAGACGCGGATCGAAGGGGAAAAAGGGGGTCTGCTAGACGATGTATACCAGTGGGTTCTCTGTACCGACGAATTCGTCCGGTGGCAGCACAACAAACAGGATAGATTGCTATGGATCAAGGGGGACCCTGGCAAAGGCAAAACGATGCTGCTTTGCGGCATCATCAACGAGCTGGCTAAAAGGAACAGCATCTTGTCCTACTTCTTCTGTCAGGCGACCGACGCCCGCATCAACAACGCCACGGCCGTTTTGCGCGGCTTGATCTACATGCTGATCGACCAAAGACGGTCTCTTTTTGTACACCTGCAGAAACGATACGATCGTGCGGGCAAACAACTATTCGAAGACGTCAACGCCTGGGTCGCCGTCCGCGAGGTCTTCCTGGACATCTTAAACGACCCCGCTTTGCAGTCTCCATACATAGTGGTAGACGCCCTCGACGAATGCCAAACCGGCCGCTTGGAGCTCTTAGACCTTATCGCCTCCACGTCTGCGGTGTTCCCGGCCAAGTGGATCGTCTCCAGCAGGAACTGGTTAGATATTGAGGAGAAGCTTGCGCCAGCGAAACAGAAAGTCCCACTTAGCCTCGAGTTGAACGCCGGCTCCGTGTCCGCCGCAGTCCAGCTATACGTGCAAACAAAGGCGCGGACCCTGGCAGAACAAAAGCAATATGATCGAGAGACAACAGCCCAAGTCACAAACTATCTCGCATCCAACGCCAGAGATACGTTCCTGTGGGTAGCTCTCGTCTGTCGAAGCCTAGAGAAGGTCCGTCCTTTGAAAACCCTCAAGGCACTGCGCACCTTCCCGCCTGGCCTGGATGCTCTATACAGCCGAATGATGCAATCGATCTGCGGGATGGAAGACCCAGACGATATGGCTCTGTGCCTACAAATCCTGTCCATCGTTTCTACAGTATATCGGCCTCTCACGCTCGAGGAACTGGGTTCCTTTATCAGCAATCCCTTCCAAAGCGACAAACCCCCAGATGCCGAATTTCTGAAGACCTATGTGGGACTTTGCGGTTCTTTCCTGGCCATCCGAGACTGCACGATATACTTCGTCCACCAGTCGGCCAAGGACTTCTTGTGCAACCGTTCACTTAACGCCGACTTCCCAAAAATCTTCCCTCGCATGATCAAAAGAGTTCATCACATACTATTTTCAACGTCCTTGCAGCTGCTGTCTCGGATACTTCGGCGCGATATATATCACCTTTCACATCCCGGAATCTCCATAGACGGTACGACATCGCCCAATCTTAACCGCATGAGCCCGGCGCAATACTCGTGCCTCTATTGGGTCGACCACCTCGTCGACGCACAGCCGAACAGCACACATACCGATATGGCCGACCCGCAGGATGGAAATGCCATTTACGATTTCCTCTGCGAAAAATACCTTAACTGGCTCGAAGCGCTTAGTCTTACTCGGGCCATGCCAAAGGGAGTCCTCGCTATGGAAAAGCTCAACAGCTTGCTTCAGGTATGTTCTACGCCATCTGCGCGGGATAACAACTCTAATAGTAGCCTTAGCAAACAGCAGCAGACTCTCAGCTAGGCCGGCTAGTCCAAGACATGCGGCGGTTTGTTCTGTCGCACCGGTTTGCTATTGAAAATGCACCTCTGCAGGCCTACGCCTCAGCGCTGGTGTTCAGTCCGACGCAGAGCTTAACGCGGCAGCTGTTCCAGAATAGCGAGCCGAGCTGGCTTGTTAAGGGGCCGAAGATGGAAGACAACTGGAACGCCTGTCTTACAACGTTCGAAGGGCATAGCGATTCGGTTAATTCGGTAGCCTTTTCGCCCGACGGCCGCCAATTTGCGTCGGCATCCCGCGATAATACCGTTAAGCTCTGGGATGCAACAACGGGCGGCTGCATAGCGACGTTCGAAGGGCATAGCCGTTCGGTTAATTCGGTAACCTTTTCGCCTGACGGCCGCCAGCTTGCGTCAGCGTCCGGCGATAATACCGTTAAACTTTGGGATATAACAACGGGCGGCTATATAGCGACGTTCGAAGGGCATAGCGATTCGGTTAGTTCGGTAGCCTTTTCGCCCGACGGCCGCCAATTTGCGTCGGCATCCCGCGATAATACCGTTAAGCTTTGGGACGCGATAACGGGCGGCTATATAGCGACGTTCGAAGGGCATAGCGATTCGGTTAGTTCGGTAGCCTTTTCGCCCGACGGCCGCCAATTTGCGTCGGCATCCCGCGATAATACCGTTAAGCTTTGGGACGCGATAACGGGCGGCTGTATAGCGACGTTCGAAGGGCATAGCGATTGGGTTAATTCGGTAACCTTTTTGCCTAATAGCCGCCAGCTTGCGTCGGCGTCGTCCGGCGATAATACCGTTAAACTTTGGGATACGATAACAGGCGGCTGTATAGCGACGTTCGAAGGGCATAGCTATTCGGTTAGTTCGGTAACCTTTTCGCCCGACGGCCGCCAGCTTGCGTCAGCGTCCTACGATAAAACCGTCAAACTTTGGGATATAACAACGGGCGGCTATATAGCGACGTTCGAAGGGCATAGCGATTGGGTTAATTCGGTAGCCTTTTCGCCCGACGGCCGCCAGCTTGCGTCAGCGTCCTACGATAAAACCGTCAAACTTTGGGATATAACAACGGGCGGCTATATAGCGACGTTCGAAGGGCATAGCGATTGGGTTAATTCGGTAGCCTTTTCGCCCGACGGCCGCCAGTTTGCGTCGGCGTCGTACGACGATACTATTAAGTTTTGGGATACGATAACAGGCGGCTGTATAGCGACGTTCGAAGGGCATAGCTATTCGGTTAATTCGGTAACCTTTTCGCCCGACGGCCGCCAGTTTGCGTCGGCGTCGTACGACGATACTATTAAGTTTTGGGATACGATAACAGGCGGCTGTATAGCGACGTTCGAAGGGCATAGCTATTCGGTTAATTCGGTAACCTTTTCGCCTGACGGCCGCCAGCTTGCGTCAGCGTCGGACGATAAAACCGTCAAGCTTTGGGATGCGACAACGGGCGGCTATATAGCGACGTTCGCGCGGCATAGCCATCCGGTTAATTCGGTAACCTTTTCGCCCGACGGCCGCCAGCTTGCGTCAGCGTCGGACGATAAAACCGTCAAGCTTTGGGATGCGACAACGGGCGGCTATATAGCGACGTTCGCGCGGCATAGCCATCCGGTTAATTCGGTAACCTTTTCGCCCGACGGCCGCCAGCTTGCGTCAGCATCGGACGACAATACTATCAAACTTTGGGACGCGACAACGGGCGGCTATATAGCGACGTTCGAAGGGCATAGCGATTGGGTTAATTCGGTAGCCTTTTCGCCCGACGGCCGCCAGCTTGCGTCAGCGTCCTACGATAATACCGTCAAGCTTTGGGATGCGACAACGGGCGGCTACATAGCGACGTTCGAAGGGCATAGCCATTGGGTTAATTCGGTAGCCTTTTCGCCCGACGGCCGCCAGCTTGCGTCAGCGTCCTACGATAATACCGTTAAGCTTTGGGATACGACAACGGGCGGCTGCATAGCGACGTTCGCGCGGCATAGCCATCCGGTTAATTCGGTAACCTTTTCGCCCGACGGCCGCCAGCTTGCGTCAGCGTCGGACGACGATACTATCAAACTTTGGGACGCGATAACGGGCGGCTATATAGCGACGTTCGAAGGGCATAGCGATTCGGTTAGTTCGGTAGCCTTTTCGCCCGACGGCCGCCAATTTGCGTCGGCGTCCTACGATAATACCGTTAAGNCAAGCTTTGGGATGCGACAACGGGCGGCTACATAGCGACGTTCGAAGGGCATAGCCATTGGGTTAATTCGGTAGCCTTTTCGCCCGACGGCCGCCAGCTTGCGTCAGCGTCCTACGATAATACCGTTAAGCTTTGGGATACGACAACGGGCGGCTGCATAGCGACGTTCGCGCGGCATAGCCATCCGGTTAATTCGGTAACCTTTTCGCCCGACGGCCGCCAGCTTGCGTCAGCGTCCTACGATAATACCGTTAAGCTTTGGGATACGACAACGGGCGGCTGCATAGCGACGTTCGCGCGGCATAGCCATCCGGTTAATTCGGTAACCTTTTCGCCCGACGGCCGCCAGCTTGCGTCAGCGTCGGACGACGATACTATCAAACTTTGGGACGCGATAACGGGCGGCTATATAGCGACGTTCGAAGGGCATAGCGATTCGGTTAGTTCGGTAGCCTTTTCGCCCGACGGCCGCCAATTTGCGTCGGCGTCCTACGATAATACCGTTAAGCTTTGGGATATAATAACGGGCGGCTGCATAGCGACGTTCGCGGGGTATAGCCGTTCGGTCAGCTCGGTAGCCTTTTCGCCCGACGGCTCAGCCCTACAGACTAATATAGGCATCATCCCTCTCGACCCGTCGCCGACCAACTCTACTACGTTACTAGCTCGACCGCCGCCACGTATTCAAGGCTATGGTATAAGCACCGACAATATATGGATCACCAAATCTGGGCAGAACTTGCTGTGGCTGCCGCCTGAGTACCGGCCAGGCCCTTCGGCCGTAGCGGGCTCCACAGTAGCCGTGGGCTGTACGTCCGGACGGGTGTTTTTTTTTCGGTTCTCCGAGGAAGGGGCCAGGTTTCCGTGAGGGAAGAAGGTATCAGAGTCTCCATCCAATTTCCTCTCTTTCTTCTCATATCTCTGCCCTTCTACGGGTCGTAGGGGAAAAGGAAAATTTATACCTTTGCATGCCACCCGAGCGAAGATTCTAGAATGTGTCTGGAACTTCTGACCGAGTGTGCGAGTGGTCAGTCAGTCCTTACCGGAGATAAGGAGGAATATTAGCCTTACAAATCCAGACAGCGACACTCTGACCGTCCCGCCATACGTCCAATGGCACCGTTACAGATGCGGGGTGGACGTGGGACAAACAGAGGCATGCAAGCTGTGACGGTTCAGGCATCAAGGCAGGAAGATATGTTACGTGGGAGGAACTGCACGACAAAACCCCACCATGTTCCCCTCCGTTATGTACAGTACTTCCTTCCTCCTCACCATGGAATCTTCGTTTGTAGGTGCCAATAGACCGTTGCCCTCGCGCATGTTTAGGATTATCCGGCTGTAATACAAGCCACATGGATCGCGACGACTTCAGGCGCAGGTCGTGCCGGCGCGACCAGCGCCTTTTCCTTCCCCTCTCCTTAGTGTAGAATCTTCGTTTATAGCGCCAATGCAAGGCCCTCGTGCCCCCTTTAGTCCGGCCGTAACATTAGCTTCCTTCGACGTCGATGCCATTTGTGGTTGTTAAGGAATTGAGGTTGGAAGTGGGAAATGCGAATCGCAATGGAAAATGCGCGACTCGGTGCACCTTCCTCGAATCCACCAATTTTTGGCACAGTGCTGTTAGTGCACACCGCCAAGTTACATACAAATCCTTAACACCCGCCAATTGAGCAATCCAATCCAACTCCCACGCCCGCCTACGGCGCTGGCGACGGCACCATGCCGCCGCCACCGCACACCCCCTAGCCGGTAGAGTGGCGTACGCCATCCTCCGTGGCCCGGAGGCCCGGAGGCGCGCGTCGCTGCCGCACCGGCACCCGCACACCTCCGCGCAGATACAAGCAAACACGCCATCCCCGTTGCGACAAGAGCAACATCCGACAGGGCCCGAACAGGGCCAGGAAAGCCTCCCCGGCGTCGGCACCGACGCAGGTGCCTCTGTCCCTCCCCCTACCCAACATCACAATAACACCCCTCCCTATCCCCCTCTCCCTTTTCCCCTCCTACACGTCCCCCGAGTCCCCGCATCCCGGCCCACGGGCCCGACCCCCGGGTCGGCCGCAGCGGCCGCGGAGATAATCGCGAGCTTTACGCGAAAGCAAAGCCAAACGGCCCTAATCTGTACCACACTGGCTCGATCGATCGACGCCGGCATTGCGTCACTACCGCCCGAAGCGGCGCTAGAAGCGCACGGCTGGAAAGCTTGTTTCCTGGAATACGCACAGGAAACGCTGCTAGGGCACCTCGTAATCGCACAGGGACTGGCATCCAAGCATAGGAGAACTTTGGTCCGGAAGAATTCATGTTTAAAAATCCGGGCCCTATATTAGAGCCGGACGGACAAACATTCCAGACCGTGCACGGAGCTTCCCCATTAGGGTACGGAACGCTTTCGTTCTGCTCCCTCTATAAAAAGGGAGCAGAAAATCGTTGCACAACTTTCTTTTATACCTAAAAAGACAGGATACCTTTTAGATATTTTGCAACGTAACTAGAAGTCTTTCCTACCCAACCTTAACAGGCTGTCCACGAATAGAATTATTAACCCAGCGCGAGCTTTTAGTAAACTGGAATTACTTTTTGCGCTCGCCGCCGCTGCGGGAAGCGGCCGTGGCCGCGGCCGCAGCGTTCTCATTTTTCGCTACCGCAAACTGGGCTCTGGCAGCGAAGCTCCCTTTGCCCGTATCGGCACCCTTTATATCCTTCGATAGTACCATTTTAGCCATTAAAAAAAGGTAAACAATAGGCATTTACCTAATACTTATATTTGCCGATTGGATTACCAAAGCGCAATTTTAGGTTATAGGGCTAAATTTTAGTTCAGGCATTATTTTTAAGCAGAAAGTTATTAAATATTGGTTTTTATGGAAAACAAATCGAAATTAAGCGGGTTAAAGGTATGCTTAATAATAGGCAGATAATAACCAGGCTATAAGCCTTAAAACGGATTAGGAATAGAGGCATTCCTAATATACGCAGGACCGATATTTACCATCGGGGGCCAAACAAATATCGCATAGCAAATGTTTGGGGTTTTTGTTAAACGTATTAAAGGTATATTTATAAAATACGGAAAAATCGTTAGGAATGCGTTAGGTATACGTCAGGTATGTATATAAAATAAGCCATTCTTATAACGACTTTTGGATATTTTTTATAATATAGGCTATCCATAATGCTACTTTGCCTACCCCCGGTAAAATATTCCTTCAGCCTGCGGTTTAAAATAGCTATAATCCTTTCGTAAATATGGCCTGAATCCTTTAAAGCTTTCCTCTAAAATAATTTTTACGCCTGCGGTATTTCCGCAAAGTTATTTAATATTATAGTTAGGCGCTTATTTTCCATATCAATATCGACGGTTGCGTAATTATAGCTATTATATGCAGATTGAAAGCCAAAAATGATATAAAATGACGATAGTACCATGGATAGTTTTGGGGTGCGCTAGCCTGTTAGCCCAAATTTATATTCCTGGCTGTCTGGCGCACCTATGTTAGCGAGGCGCTATCTGCAGAGAGGGGGAGGGGCTCCTACGCAAACACCATGCACGCTTCGCCTTCTGGCAGGAGCTAGACTTGTAGTGCATGGCGCACGCTGCTTAATCGGTCGATCGGAGATATTAGGTCCGTACCCCCCCCCCCAAATCGTGCACACCCCTGATCGTGCATCGACGGATCACGCTACGGCTACTAAACCTCGCCCTTTGGACGTAAAATTGAAGCTATTTTCATGCAACTACGATACAACTATGGCCACTATCCGGTACAGAATTTAACGGAAAATCTAGAAGTGCAGTAGGATTTTTCATAGGAGGCCGCATTTTTACATAAACCCGCCTCCCATTAACAAAGGTCTCTGTTAGGAAAGGAAATGGATCTTTGTATAAAGGCGGTACGATCGCTAGGGTTATAGGTAGCCTCTGGAATCTCTACTGAAAGCTGAAGGTAGAATTGTCTTCTGTCACGATCGCGGAAAGAAGGCTTCGCAGCCAGGTTCAATTGATACTATGGACGAAGACTTTTCTATGGGGAGGGGAAATGGAAGAGAGGCGCGGAGCGCCGAACGCGTGTTGTGGAAGAAAAGGTGGTGCGGCGTCTTGTCGCACGGGCCATTCCGCGGCGCGTGCTCACGTGGATGCCTGCAGCGTGCGGTTGAATTACCCTGGGCCGTCACAGACTTGTTAGAATTACCACCGAGCATCTTCGTCGCTATTTTCCTATTTACGGCACGCAGCTCCATTTAACGTGTCTTACTAAAATGGCAACTTGGCGCCTTGCTAAACCGACCGATCTCGGCGGGCTATTCCGCGTAGCTAACGAGGTCCATACTGGCTTACCCGAAAGCAAAGAGATGTTCGAGGAGCGCGCGAGGCTATTCCCAGCGGGCTGTTTAGTTTTAGCCGACAGCGAGGACAATATCCAAGGATATGCCATATCGCACCCCATCCGCCACGGCCAGCTACCAGCACTAGACAGCTTGCTGGGCTCCATTGCGGACGACGTCGACCAGTACTACATCCATGACCTTGCCATCTTACCCTCGTGGCGCGGGGGCGGCCGCGCGACGCAATGCATCGAAAAGCTCCTCGCTGTAGCTGGGCGTTACCGCACGACTTGTCTCATTTCGGTCTACGGCACAGGGACGTTCTGGGGCCGGTTCGGCTTCGTGCCCGAACCGGTAAATGAGGCACTGGGCAAGAAGCTGATGGGATACGGAACCGACGCGGTTTACCTCGTGCGTCGCAACAGCGATTGCGAGGGAGCTGGAGGCAGCGGTGTGCAGGTGTAAGCAGCTGAAAGCAAAACACCCCGGCTGCGGCGTGAAGGCCATGCCGCCCACCTTGAACAATCTAAATCCTACGTCTATTCGATTCTCGCTGCGCTGGCTCCTGTCCCATGTTGCTATCTCGTGGCGTTGGTCCTTTTTTTTCTCAGAGTTTTATGGTGCCAGGAGCGGTGGGGCCGCCCGCCTAAGCCCTTACCCCGCGGCTAGCTCCGACGCTAGCTGTTTTCCACACACTTTCCAGCACCTGGCGCTGCTGTTTCGGGGAACGGGCCGCGTGCAGAAGAGGCGCAGCCGTCAAATGCTGGCTCCTGCAGGATTGCCACCTGGCCGCCCACCGCAGCCCGGCCCGTAGTCGATGGCGTCGCCAGCATCGCCTAGGCGCGCTTCCGATGGAGCGTTTGGATCGCAAGCGTCTGGGGTATTAATACGGCCGCCAGGCCAGCGCTGCCCTTGGGCCATCTCACGACGGGTGGCTACCACGCCTCGGCCCCGGAAGACCCCAACCATCGCACGCAGTGCTTCGCCCGCGCCGCCCTCACCATGCACCTTCGGTCGCTGCTTGCCGCCCTCCAGTGCACATCTGTCCTGGCCGGCGGCAGCTTCAAGCTAGCTCCTGCGCCAGGCGCGCCGCTTACCATCGAGTACACGACAGACCAGCCGCACGACCAGAACTGGATCGGGCTTTGGCGCGACGGCAACGGCCCCGTTAACCAGCAAAAGGCCGATCCCTCACTGGCCTGGAAGTACACCCCCGGTCTCTCTGGGACCGTCTTCCTCCCCACGCCCGGCCTCCCAGCGGGCAAGCACCGGCTCTTCTTCCTGGCCGGCGATGGCTACCAGTGGATTACGTCGCCCGTCGACTACTCCAAGCCCGGCGGGGTGCGGCTCGTCACTGACGGCGCCGACCCCATTACGGTCGAGTTTTCCACCACACAGCACCAGCAAACCAACTGGCTCGGCCTTTACCGCGCCTCGGGCGGCGGCCCCGCCAAAGAGGAAATGGACCAGCCATCCCTGCTATGGGCTTATACCAATGGTGCCGTCTCGACCGCCAATGGCGTCACCACGGGCAGGTACCGGTTCGTGACCCGGGACCTCGATCCTGGGGCGTACAAGGTCTTCTACCTGGCTGTCGACGGGTACCGGTGGATGAGCGACCCCATCGACGTGCAGGTCGATGGCCGCGTGCAAAGGGTGGCGGGCGAGCCGCTGACCTTTGCGTTCTCGACGACCCAGCCCAACGACAAGAACTGGATTGGCCTGTACAGGCCAGGGGACGGCCCATCCGGAGGGCGCAGAAACGGCAACAAGGAGTCTGTCAAATGGGAATATGCAAAGGGCAGCTCGGGCACAGTCAAGCTCTCGCTGGACGGCGTGCCCTCCGGAAGCTACCAGGTGTACTTTTGCGCAGACGACGGCTACAAGTGGCTCGGCGAGTACATCGACATCAGCTACACGGCGCCTGAGACGCCTCTGCGGTTCTACGTCGACACGACAACGACGCACAACGCCCAGGCGGGCAGCAGGTTCAGTTACACGGCCCGTGGGCTACTCGAGGGCGACCCCAGCGGCGTCACGTTTTCGAGGGCTGGTGGCGGCTCCGGCTCCAGCTGGCTCAGCGTCAGCGCCGACGGCATCGTCAGCGGCACACCGCCGACGGGCAGCTCCAGCACATCCGTCGAGATGCGCGCCACCAAGGGCGCGTCGAGCGCGACGCTGACGCTGCAGGTGCCGGTGCGGCCCTCGGGGGCGGCCCTGGTCGAGAACCTCCGCGTCATGACGTTCAACATGTGGCACGGAGGGACCAGGATCAACGACCACCTGGCCAAGCAGGTGAGCTTTTTTGCGTCGTCCAACGTGGACATTGTGGGCTTCCAGGAGGTAAACAGCGGCGGCGCCAACCACGCCAAGCAGCTGGCCGACGCGCTGGGCTGGCACGCGCGGACGGACCACGCCAAGGTCGCCGTCATCAGCCGGTACCGCATCGTCGAGGACCATAGTAGCGCGACGTCAACGGCGACGGGCGTGCGCGTGCAGCTCGACGATGTCAGCGTCAACGTCTGGGTGGCGCACCTGGGCTACGACCCGTACGGGCCCTACGACTTTTGCTTCGACGGGATGCCCGTCGACCGCGTGCTGCAGCGCGAGGCGCAGAGCGGGCGCACAGGCGAAATCACAGACGCCCTCGCCTCGATGCGCGGCCTGGGCCACATTGCGGGCGCCGACGACGCCCCGGTGATCCTGATGGGCGACTTCAACGCGCCGTCGCACCTCGACTGGACGGACGCACTCAAGTCCAAGAACTGCGGCTACTCCAACGTTCCCTGGCCCTCTTCGGTGCGGCCCACCGACGCGGGGCTTGTCGACTCGTTCCGCGTCGCCAACCCGGACCCGGTGGCCGTCCCGGGCCTCACCTGGTCTCCCATAAATCCTGTCAACAGCAACGGCAAGCCAGAGCCGCAGGATCGCATCGACTTTATCTATCACAAGGGCAGAAGGCTGCACGTCAAGTCGTCGCGGACGCTGGTCGTGGGCCAACCCAAGCCCGTCACAGACGCGAGCCATCCAAACAACCAGTGGACATCGGACCACGCCGCCGTCCTGACCGAGTACGAGCTCTCGGCCTAGATTGAACGACAGCTACGTTCAACTCGCGATGGTGGCTTGACTGAGAAAGTCGCAATCAAATCCAATGACGGCGGCACATGGGAGTTAGACATGTAATAGTACCAAATTAGGTATCCCAACAAGATACGCATTTTAGATTCCATGGTATCGAGCACCAGCCTCGCCGGACTATCAGTTTCCCGTCCAGCCAAAATTCCCGAGGAGCACCCATAAATTGAAGCGCCGTATGCACAAGCCTATGCCTGCTTCTCGGCGGACTGGACACGCTCGACATTGTCGTCGGCATGGAGCTGCTTCTCGACGGCCGCCACAGACTTGTCGGCAAGCTCCTTGGGCTCGAATACTGCAGTGGGCGAGCGGCCTTGTTAGCATAGTAAATGACGACGGCTTGCACTCGGCGGGAGAAAAGAGTGCGGCACTTACGGAATGTGAGCTCCTCCAAAGTACGACCGTAGGTCTCGGGGTACATGAAGTAGATGAAGATGAATTCAAACGTGATCCAGCCGCAGTAGATGGCAAAGAACTTCCAGCCAATGTTGTCGATGGCCAGAGGGTTGACGTAGGTGGAGAAGAAGCCACCGGCCTTGCCAAAGATCTGCTGCACACCGATACCACGCGAGCGGTGGGTGTAGGGCCAAAGCTCGACCAGGAAGGTGTAGGTCAGGGCGTTGTTTCCGATGTTGTAGGCCGGGCTGTAGGCAAAGAAGAAGACCAGGGCGGCGTACGAGGCGGGCCAGTTGGCCTGCCCGGTATCCTTGGCCGCCCGCAGACGCTCAAAGCAGATGGTGATGGCGATGAAGACGCACAGCATCGATGCCGCAGACAGCATAAACATCTTGCGGCGGGGGAAGCGCACAGCAACAAGTGCGAGGAAGGTTGCATTCATGAGACCCCAGCACTTGTCGGCGAGGTTGATGCGCGTCTTGGCGTATTCGGTGGTGAAGTTCATCAACTCGAAGAGCAGGTTCGAGTAGTAGGACAGCAGCGTGTTGCCCGACATCTGGGTGAAGAGACCAAGGAAGACCGAGATGAGGGCGCGGCGGCGCATGCCCGGGGCCTTGAGGATCTCGGCCCACGACTGCTTGGAGCTCTCGCGCTCGAGCTCAATCGTGGACTTGATCTGGGCCATCTCGGCATGGACAATGAGCGAGGTCGCGTCGCCCTCGGCGTGGTACTTAGTTAGGATAGCAAATGCCTCGTCCTCGCGGTCGTGGCTGATCAACCAGCGGGGACTTTCCGGGAGGAACCAGACGGTGGCGATCTGCAGCACCGAGGGGCAGATTTGGAGCAGCGAGGGCACGCGCCATGCCCAGTCTGATGCGATGCTGACGGTGCCGATGGCGATGGCGGAGGCGACGATGGCGCCGATAAAATACGACGCGTTGAAGAGCGACGTCATGACGGCACGTTCCTTGGGGTAGGCCAGCTCGCCGATCATGGACGCGCCCGAGATGATGGCGAAGACGATGCCGATTCCCAGCAACAGACGGGCAAAAATGTACATGACGACATGCTGGGAGAAGCCCTGGATCAAGGCCCCGACGACCATGATGACAGAGCCGGCAAAGATGGCCATGCGGCGGCCGTAGCGCTGCGCGAACCAAGGGGCGATGGGCACGCCCAGGATGGAGCCCAGCTGGTACGACGCGTTGACGATGCCGAGCAGGCTGGCCTCGATTCCGGGCTTGCCCGTGACGGGGCTGATCCAGCCGCCGCCAAAGTCTGGTGGGGGAGGTTAGCATGGCCATCGGTCTTCTTCCCTCGGCGAGCCAGGCACTTACATTTCAGGAAGGCGGGGGTGAACTGCAGCGTGTTGATGAGCTGCGAGTCGAATCCCGACGTCATCTCGACGCCCATGCAGCAGAGGAACAGGTAGAAGTACATGGTGCGCAGATGCGGCTTCTTGTACCACCTGACCTTGTCCTCGGCCACCATCCGCGTCAGGATGGGGTCGGACATGCCGCTCGCTGCTGCTGGCGCCATGGCGAAGATGCCCGGGCGGGGGCGCGCCTGGCTGGTTGGGGAGAGGGTTTGTCTGGGTGGGCGTGGGTGCCTCCTTGTCGGCGACTCTGGCTGGCTCCAGAGGTTCTAGCTGCTGCTGCTGCTGTTGCTGCGGCTGCGGCTGCGTCCGTCGACAGTTGGGAGCAACGCAGTGCGGTGGCTAGCAACCGAGGAGAGCAGACGAGAGAAGGGCCCGGCTGCAAGGACGGCGGGTGCCCGGCTAATAAATAGCTACGGCCCTATATTACGGAGCGGGAGGGAAGGCCACATGGTTGCATCGCAACTCGGCCACCGCAACCGAAACACGAGGCAAGTCAACAGAAGGACACGGCGGCAGGGAACCCTGGCCGCGGCGAGCAGAGCGGCGAGCAGGGCTCGCATCTTGGCGCTGCATGGATCCGCCAGCCCGCAACACCCCGCATTCTTCCAAATGTGAGTGATCCGCGAGTCCGAGCCTCTACGGATATCTCCCAATTAGGGCTTGTGCGGGTGTGAGTGCGAGACGGAACGTGTCAGATGGCGGCCAAGGCCCGGTGGTTGGTGGTGCGCTGGTGCACACGTCGGGAAAGCTGCCCGGCTATTCCAGAGAATGGCCGAGTCTAGCGTCGATCCCCGCACTGGGCGCGCACTCTAACTGGCGGCCGGCTAAATGCAAGTTGGGGTACCCGTGGGGTAGCCAGCCAGCCATCAAGGCCACCCCTGAACGGTGGGACCCCGGCCACCAAGGGGCTCCTGGCCATAGTGCGGTGGGAAGAGGGAGGCAGGTGTGCGTGCCTCGAGGCCTGACCTGCTAACCGAAGGTCGACGGATTGCAAAAGACCATGCAGGTGCAATTCTCACCTACTGCCTTTTGCAAAAAGGACCGTCTCGTTCACCAATGGCCGGTCTGCTGCCTTGGTCAGACAGCCCGGTTCACAGCCTGGCCAATATCGCGGCCGCCAAGCACCTGCCATGGCAAACACATACGGCTGCCGATCTCCACCCCAGTGGCAACGGCCAACCAGCCGGGAATTTGCGTTAATTACGCCAGCTTGGGGGTGGGAGCTGCCTGGCCCTCGCGGGCTGCATGCCAAGAGGCGGTAAAGATTTCGGGCATGGCAGGGCCAATCCTCTGTGTGGCTTTCGCCTCTCACAGCGAGCTGCTGCCTTCGTCCGGTGACCAGCACCGTTTCCCAGGCGCCCCAGTCGGGGCTTTTTCGGTGAATTCGCCGCCAACAAGGCCGTCGACGGTAAGCTGGAGTGCTAGGTGGGCGGCATGATTATGCCATGCAATTTTGGCAACCAACCTCGGCAGGTGCCGGACGGGCGGTGCGTGTAGGCGGCTGGGGAGCGGGCGCGGGTGGCAGCTGGAGGTTAATGCAGCCTTTTTGCTTGGGTCCGTCCATCGAGGGCAACATGGCAAAGTAATTATGTGCGGGTTACCGGCGTGTCGGGAGAACGGGGAGCCGCGTGCGTCTCCACGCCTCCCACTGGCGGCCGGCTAGACTACATGTCGGTTAGCGTTCCCCGCAGATCCAACGGGTGCGGTGCGGCAGAGACGGGAGGAGAGCTGAAGGCAGGCTGCGCACTTGCAAATACTGGTGCGCTTCGCGGAGATGGATATTGGCTGGTGACCTTGTGTTGGGGAAGCCGACTTGGCACGGGCTTAGGTGGAATGGCATTCCTCAACCGATCCGCCATTCGACAGCCAGCGCTGAGAAACAAGCCGTCGTTCCGTTGTCGGGAGGCTTGGCGGGCGGCCTGGCTGCGTCTGATGCAGGGAGGGTGGACAACGAGGTTTACGGCGAGGATGCAGGGAACAATTGCTGGATGGCCGGGGTGCATTTTGCACATTGCTGGGGGTGGGGCCTCCCTCGAGACGTCTTCACACCCACGAGGCCAAGCTGTTCCTCCAGGAGCTAAGCTGTGCTCCAAGGAGCTAACGGCATTTCGGACAGTTGAGCAAAGGCCAAGACTGGAGGTGCGCCGGTTTTTCAAATCCCACGTTGCGTCATCCGCCAATCACTGCTCGCCTGTCGAAAACAGGAAACGCTTGGTGTGGTCGACAAGGGTTGGAGCTTGGGCCATGCGCCAAATCCAGGGGCATGCTTTCTGGCTGCGAGTCTCGTGTGCGGCGTCTTCCTGGGATCCTGGGAGGTTGCCAACCAGATTCCTTCGACGGCTTATGGTCGCGGCTTTTCTAAAGAACAGAGCTGGGCTGGGTGCACCAGCTGAAGCACCTGGACAGTAACGTAGGTGATGCAGTGCGCACTCGAACTGGTATTGAAACATCGGCATCTTTGCAGGCCTAGCCGTGACAAGCTGCGCATCCAGATGGATCTGCTGCAAAAAAAGCCAGTCTGATTATGAGCAACGTTTGTGGTTGGTTCGAGGCGTCGAGGCTGCCGAGGACGTGGGCGACGAACTGGTGGATGGTGCATGTCGCGTAGCCACTGGCGGCAGGGACCCTTTCAACGGCCTGCAGGTCCTCCATAGGTCCGCCAGGGCAGCCCATCCGCCCACTGCGGCTGCAAGTGGCAACCGCTCAACGCAAGGCAATGAGTTTGAGGCATGCAGTAAACTGGCCCTGGTGGCTGGCGCAAATTCCCAACTTTTCTCGACGACATCTTCCGCTGTTCCTCGATCGCTTTGGTCCTGAGCGGCGGTGTCTGGGGCAAGTCCCAGTGGTCTGCGCATTGTTGCTGGCCCAACAAGCCCAAGCGCCGCTCCTCAAAGGTTGCGACAAAGGCGGCTGATTGCGCAAGACCCCACTGTCCCCATTCCGACGACTGCGTCGGGCCACAATGCAAAGAGGCTTTGAAGGCTTCCAGTTTGGAGCTGGCGGGCCATTGCATGGTGTCCAGCTGCTGGGACAGAGGAGATGGGATTTCAGAGTTGCTGCAAGTTCAAGCCTGTGGTCTAGCGTGGATGCTTCAAGCTGTGGGGCTGCGCTGCGTGTGTGACCAAGGACCACAGCTCCAGGGCTGCCTCGGCCTTCGTGCACTGCACCACCCCTCAGCCACAGGACCTTTGCGCCGGCGACGCGCCGGCCACTGCTGACAGTGCTGAGAATCGCCAGCCACGAAAATGTCCTCCTTCCCGACTCGCAGGCATCGGCGCGAAGGGCTGCGGCAGCGAAAACCCTGCCCCGATGGAGCTCCCCGAGCAGTGGCAGGCAGTGCCAATAGCCGCGGCGCAGCCCACCGACAACATGCCCGTTCCCAAGAACTCCGCGAGCTAGAAAAGCAAGCTGCGCAGCTCATGGTGTTTAAGGCATTCATGTTGGATCTGGATCCCACCGAGGTGCCGCCGGTGCATCTCCAAACACCGCTGATGGCATATGGACACAGGACACGCACCGTTTGCCAGCATGTGGATGGGCCGGTGCTGGAAACCGCCGCGCTGGAATTCCGGGAAATGCGTGGCGTGTCGATCGTGGCGTGTTTGGTCTGCGCGTCGGGCATTTGGCAAAAGTAGGGCCGCTCGCGATGGCACGATGCCGGGTGCGCAGGCCAGCGATGACAGCGCGCGGCAGCGAATCGACAGAGGCCACAGCAGCAGGTACAAACACAAGACACAAACACGAACCCTGGAGCTTCGCAGTGTGGCTGCTGGGCCGCCGAGCCTAGACCGAACGAGTGCTGGGCTACGGGCGATCATCTGCCCAATCCGGTATCGCTGGCTGGGCGCCCATGGCCCGATCGAATCGGGCCCGCGATGACTGTGGTGTCCAAGAATACGAGCTGCGGTGGCTGCAGCACAACGTCATTTCTCTTTGTCTTGCTGAGTTTGCGAGTCCAAGGCTGCGAACTGTCGCCTTTGTCCGCGCCTTGGCGGAATGTCTGCCAAATATATGATGCTGCCGTGTCCGGCTCGGCGAGGGACGCTTGCAACATGTACGCACATTTTCAAAGACTAGTCTGCACTGCAGCGAGCTAGAATCACCCCCTGAAAAAGAAAGAGAGAAAAAAAAACGATCCCCGTCACGTCCGCCAACACAATGCAGCTGCGACACCTCGCTGTCGCCGGCCTCGCCGCCAGCGCCGCCGGCCAGCAGGTCCAGGGCTTCAACTACGGCTCCACCAACAACGACGGCTCCTGCCGGGGCTACGCCGACTTTGTGCGCTTCTTCAACGAGGCCAAGAGCCTGGCGGGCGCCCCGCGCTTCACCTCGGCCCGCCTCTACACCTCGATCCAGTGCGGGACCGCCGCGGACCCCATCTCGGCCTACCAGGCCGCCATCGACACCGACACGTCGCTCCTCGTCGGCTTCTGGGCCAGCGCCGGCCGCGCCGTGTTCGAGAACGAGCTCAACTCGCTCCTAAGCGCCGTCCGGACCCACGGCGACGCCCTGACCTCGCGCATCGTCGGCATCAGCGTCGGCTCCGAGGACCTGTACCGCAGCAGCCCCCAGGGCGTCGCCAACAACGCCGGCGTCGGCGCCACCGCCGCCGAGATCGAGGGCTACCTCGGCTGGGCCCGCGACTGGCTCCGCGGCACCGCGCTCGAGGGCAAGCCCCTGGGTCACGTCGACACCTGGACGGCCTGGGTGCTGCCCGAGAACGCGGGCGTCGCCGCCTCGGTCAACTGGCTCGGCCACAACGGGTTCCCGTACTGGGAGCAGTCCCGGCCCAACGCCATCGCGCAGGCCGAGGACAACTTTTGGACGGCCGTGCGCGAGACGGAACGCATCGCCGCCGGCAAGCCCGTGTGGATCACCGAGACTGGCTGGCCTCACCGTCAGTTGCCCTCGCTCTCGCTCTCGCTCCCCAGCATGAACGTGACTGTGCTAACCCTCGTCTGCATCCTAGGTGGCCCGACCCAAGGCGCTGCTGTGGCATCGCCGCAGAACGCGAGGACCTACTGGAGCCAGGTGGGCTGCACCTTGTTCAACAACAGGAACGTCTGGTGGTACACCCTCAAAGACGCCAACACTGCGCAGGCCGACATCTCGTTTGGCATCACTCCCCTCAACAGCGCAGCCCCGATCTTCGACCTGAGCTGTTAGGAAAGAAGGAGGTTAAACATTGTTATGCACACGCAAGAATAAAAGTCCCGAGCTGGATACAGATTAGATGTTAGACACACAGGCAACAAGGCGCAAACCAAGATTTCAAGACTACATTCGATGCTGCCTTTTGCTTCAACCCTCCCACAGGAACTTCTGTTCCTTGCCTTCGAACAGCGGCCTGAGTGCCATGCCGTAGTCGCCTCCATTGGGTGTGCGGAGGAGCGTGTGGATGTGGAACTTTGCTGGCTCGGCGTTGTTGAGGAAGACGCCCGAGTGGTGGTCAAACTCGGCAATAATCACCGGGCTTTGGATTCGGTAGTAGAAGGGGTCGTCGTCGGTGAAGCCGCCTATCCAGCAAAAGTACGTCTCGTGGAGCCAGGCCTTGACCTGGTCCAGGCGGAGCCGGCGGGCCGTCTCGGGGAGGTAGAGCAAGTACTGCTCTGCGATCTTGGCCACCAGCTCCTGCTGGGCGGGCCCCATGTCGGCAACGACGACGCCCTCGTAGGGGACCACGCGGTTGTCGCGGTACGCCCCGCACAGATGGCGCTGGTCGTCGTGGTTCCACCTCCCCTTGGGCATGGCAGGGTCCTTGAGCAGCTTGTAGACCTGCGCCCTGGCCTGCTCGTCCGGGGACAGGGACTGCATCAGGCGGAGGCCGAGCTCCTCCTCGGCGTGCAGGATGCGCGTCCCCTTGTAGGGCCCGTCGTCGATGAGGTTCGGCTCGGCGCCGGTGAACCACGGCGAGACGACAATCTGGGTCTTGTGCAGCAGGACGTTGAGGCAGAGGTGGTGGCCATAGAAGGAGAAGCCCCAGGGCGACGAGGCGGACGGCTCGCCAAAGAGCACAAAGTTGTACGAGAACTCGTTGCAGATGCGCGGGGCCTGGACCAGCTCGCCGAGGAAGCCGTTGATGCGCATGGCCCCGAGGGCCTTCTGGTAGCCCTCGGGCGACAGGGTGCGCTCGAGCACGGCCATGACGGCGTCGCGCGCGCCGGCGTCCAGCTCGTCGAGGCGGATGCCCTTGTCGCTCAGCAGGAACTCCGGGTTGGACCACGAGCGCCACTCGGGCGAGTCGATGTGGTGGCTCAGCACCGACTTTTGCTGGGGCGTCAGCCGGCCGAGCAGCGCGTCGGCGGCCTCGACGATGCTGCCGATGGGCACGCCCTCGTCCTGGAGCGCAAACAGGCCGGGGCGGATGCTGCCGTCGGACGAGACGCCCCTGAAGGGCTCCTGGAACAGGTCGCGCCAGTGCAGGTACAGCGCGTGCAGCCACGGCGGGTTGCCGCTCTCCTTGAAGGCCCTGGCGTACTCGTGCGCGTCCTGCCTTTGCATCGCGGCGAAGCGCGGGGTGCCGAGGTCGGGCAGGAAGCAGCGGTAGTCGCCATTGTGATCGCCTGGGCCCGACATGGTGCTGGATTCTGGCGCCTTGGCTTCGCTGGCTGGGGATGTTGTGCAGGATGAGGCCGACGAGGAGCCCTGGCTCGACGGGGACCCCGCCCCCGCAAGCAACAGTTGCCCCGAGCCGCCAGACGCTCGGTACCGCGACGAGGTGGAGACAGCGGGCAGGCCACCACCGCCGTCTTTTTTCTCACCCCAGCACCGCATCGGTCCATCCACCTGCTGCTCCTCTCCGACGACAGGGCTCTCCGCAGCCCTCGCCAGGCACGTGCAATCCCTGCCCGTCGGCACCACAGCGGGAATGCTGACCCCCAGCCGTGGTGCAGCGAGCCTCGGATCGTCTCCTTGCCAGATCCTGGCTGGGGTTCTATTCGGAACCTAGCAATTTGATTTGCGGACGGTCGAGCAGCAGCAAGAAACTCATCCCATCGGGTCACCTTTGGCAGACTCTCGCGTCCGACCGAGCTTGGTTCCTTTGCACCGCACGCGATTGGGGCTGTTTGCTTCAAAAAAGAAAAAGAAAAAGGGGCAGTGAGACGCGTACTTGGATGGATTCAGTTTGGTTCCAATGGCTTTGTTTGGATGCCTAAAGGCGTGTTCTAACAACACGAATAACAAAGAGAGGTTGCTTTTAATGCGCCAGGCTAAAGCAGGCATATGCGAGACCAAAGTGCCTATCTTGCCAAAAAATACTCCAAAGAACCAAGAGCAAGATATAAAAAGCAAAACAAGGGGGATGCTAACCAACAGCAAACGAATGAGCAATCTAAAGTCTATTCTATACCCGCAACGGTGCAATCTGGCGGTGCTTGTCGTTTTCATCGTCCCCATCGTCGTGAGGGTGGCGAAATTAACACAACGGTGCTCCTTTTAATCCAAAAGGGATGCCTTCTCGGTCATTTCAGAGGCCGCCTTGGCAGGAATCTCGCGCGGCTTGAGAACAACGCGCCAGTGGCCCGAGTGGAACTGCATGGTGATGTACTGGCGGAAGTCGATTTCCTGGTTTGGTACCTCGATCACGTCAAAGCGCGAGAAGATGTTGGCGGCCACCATGCGCATCTCGGCCCAGGCAAAGCTGTGGGAGAAGGGCGAGCGAGTGGTTAGTAGGGGAAGGGCGAAACACCGAAAGGAATGGACGGGCTTGGAGCTTACTTGATGCCGATGCAAGAGTGCTTGCCAGCAGAGAAGGGGTAGTAGGCGTCCATGCTGTGGGGAGCCGTGTCAGTCTTGATCGGGCTCTAGAGCTGACAGCACCGAGGGAAGGGGAAGGCTTACTCGGGAGCAGGGGCGCCGCAGCGCTGACCCTCGGGCAGCCAGCGTTCGGGCCAGAAGCGCATAGGCTGGGGCCAGTACTTGGGGTTGCGGTGCAGGTCGCGGTACGAGGCAGAGACGACGGTGTGGGGCGGCAGGGCGTGGCCCATCAGGGTAACCCACTGGTTGCCGGTGCGGCGGCCCATCTCGGAGGCGATGGGGTGCATGCGCAGGTTCTCCTTGATGCAGGCCTCGAGGTACTGGTACTGAGGGGGCGGGCCACCTGCGCCGCCGCGGATGGCTTTGCTCGCCACAATCTCGTCGTCGATGGCCTTGGGGTCCAGCGAGGCCAGCAGCTTGGCGCGCACGTCCGGGTTGCGGGCCAGCTCGAGGAAGAGGCAGGCAATGGTGCCAGACGTGGTCTCGGAGCCGGCCAGCAGGATCTCGGCCATCTGGTCGACAATGTCGCGCGTGCTCATGGCCTCGCCGCTGTCGGGCTTGCGGCCCTCGTCGATCAGGTGCTGCAGCAGGTCGGGGCGGTCGCCGATGGCCTTCTCGGACCGGCGGCGGCGCTGCACCACGGCATCGATGGCGGCGATCATCTCGGCCGGCCAGTCGAAGTTGAGGTCGAGCCCGAACTTGCGCAGGAACTTCTTGACATAGACCGTCTGGTACCGCTTGCTGAGCCCGTCAAAGATGGAGCGCGGGATCGACTTCCAGATGCGCTCGTCCACGCCCTGCTCCACCTCGACGCTGTCGGGGTTCGTCTGGCCGAAGCCCTTGCCGAAGGAGCACTCTCCCATACTGGTTTCGCCGGGCGCGCTCCGGTCAGCCGTCTGATACGCACCAAAACATGATGGGCCAGCAAGCAGGGGAGACTAGGAGGGAGAGGGAGAGGGACACCTACATGTCCAGAGCAACGTTGTGCAGGTCGTCCATCAGGTCGATCTCGATACCGTTCTCCTTGACGGCCAGAGGATCGATCCTGATGCGGGCGTCGTACTTTTTCAGGAGCTCACGGACCGTCTTCTGGAAGTACGTCTCGAGGCCATCGATGTAGTGAACGGTAAAGGCAGGCGAGAGAAACTTCTTGAGACGGCGGTGAGGCTCCGGGCGGCTAGTGCGGGAAGACGGCATTTTGTTAGGTCCATCAACTGCTTGCTTGTTGTGTGAGTCTGGACCAGGATAGAGACTTACATCTCGCCAAAAAGCCCCGGGCTGTGCTTGTCCCTCGAGATCTCCGAGTACATGGCAACCTTTGGAAGGTCGACGCGCAGAAGCACGTCCTTGAGAGCGTCCTTGTCGGCAATCCAGACCTGGCGCGGACCAAGGCGGACGATGGGCCCATACTTGGTATGGGCCTTTTCGACTACCTTCCAAATCTCTCCCGTGGAGAAGCCATAGCGCAGGTGCATGGTCGTGAGGGGCGCGTACCAAGGCCCGGGGATGCGCCGGAGCGGAGACCGGATGGACTGCACGGTCCGGAAGACCTGCAAAAGGATGACGCCCAGCACCACGGCGGCGACGGCGGCGGGAATCACGATGCCCATTTTGGCAGATGGAAACCGGACAGTGGCGCTGGGGAGGGAAGGGGGGGTTAATTTGTGTTGTTTCAGGGGCTCAGGTGTTGTGATGTTTCGCTTCTGGCTTGGAGTGGAAATTCCCAGGTGATGTGGCGGATAGCGAGGACGAGGAAGGGGTTTTCAGGGGGCAGAATGTCAAATATACGAGGATGACAAAGGCAGAGAGACTGCGAGGAGCAGAAGACAGGTTTAGAAGGCTGGTGATGGGTGTGATGAGTTTGGTTGGAGGCTTGGAGAGAGAAAACGAGTCACAGCTGAGCATCAGGCGGGCTCGATATATGTACATATTCCAACGACACGGAAAACTCCAGGAGTCGATATCAAGACTCTTCTAAGTCACGGGCAAGCCATCAGCGTGTATGCCACTTCGATCGAGGATGGGGCTCCTTGGATGACGACATTTAGACCGACAGGGGAGGGAATCCACCCCAGAGGGGAAGGAAGCCCGTTTCTCTGTGGAGAGCTCGGAAGAACTCTTGATACTGGGCCATGGTTCCCGGGGGGTGACTGCACCTCCGCCTCACGGCATGACTGAAGCAGGGTGGTGCCCGGCGCTACGGAGGCGCAGGCTCCTCGCGGCAGTCGGCAGCCGCGAAAGACGCCGCTAGGCATCATTCCTGGGTGGTGATCGGCGTATCATACGGGAACGATTATTCGCATACTCAGGCTTGGAGGGCAAAGTAAAACGCATGGAGTTCGAAAAGCTTAATAGACATAGACATGCCAGTCAGGGCGGGATGGCCGACGGGTGCTGGCAGGTATCATGTCTGACTAGGCTGCGGGACCACACCTATGGCGGACGACGCCGGCAGGCAGGCCCGGGAAGTAGGATGGGGAGGTATCGCAGGGCGGGCTCCATTGCAGCACCAACACCATCGGCACAAGGCAGTCCGTCCTATACTGGCGTCCCACGCAATAGAGTTTGCCCCGTGACGGAGACCGCCAAGAGCAAGACAAGCGGCGGAGAGACATCTGGCGGGCCAAGAGGAGCTCTCCATGGAGACAGAGACCCGCTAACCGGGCCTGCCGTGCGAGCAGCACCGGCGATAGACGCAAAGTTAAAGCGCAAGACTCGTTGGCGGTATCAGACAGCCAGCTGCTCGCCCGCCGGGTCGTGCAGCAGGGCAGAGGCCGTCTCACTAACTGCTGCATGCTTCAGCAGCGCAACGACGATGGCGCCGGCCAGGTGGGGATGCCACATAGCGAGGTGCGACGGATGGATGGCCAGGCGATGCCAGGTTGGAGTGTCAGGCTGCCAGGCGGAGCAGAAGCGCCGCCCTGCCGCCGACGCCGACACACTGGCATCGACGGCGGCAGCGACACCGGCGAGCTGTGCGCCAACGGGGACTGCCACGGCTGCGAGGCTGAGAGAAACGCGAGGGAGAACCGAAACGAGCCAGAAATGGGACCAGAAGCGAAACAAGCGCGACTCTTGGCGCGCATTGCGTCTGGTGTGGTGATCAAGATCTCCCCGCGATGCGCGATGCGTGGTTCGGGAACGGGCCCTGCAGATGTGTCTTGTCGACTTGGGTTGGCACGAGACCCAGGCTAGACCTAGGTCTAGACCATGCGTCGGCTGCGCAGGAAAAGGGCAGGAATACGCGTGTGGCGTGCAGAGTGCCGGGACTCGGCTTGGAGCGAGCGAGGGGGTGGGGGCGTGTGAACGCGGGGCGTCGCCCTAATGGGGGGGCACACCGAGATTGTGGCGCCAAAGGAAGCAAGAAAAGAGAAAAAAAAAAAAAGACAAAAACCCGAGGGGAACCCTGTGGCACGTGACTAGAGCACATGACTCGGCCGCCGTTGCCGCCAGGGTGAGCCGCTGGGAGCCAGCAGGCTAATTGCGGCTTGGCATCCACCATGGCAAGCAGTCAGGTCGCGCCTGCCGCTCTTGTCTTATCTTCGTGCACGGACCATCCTCTCTGTTGGTCCAGGACCCCTCCAGGCCTGTGCGGCTGCGCTGGGGTAGCCTTGGACCCTGAATTGGAACCTGAGACCCCACCTGTGTAGGTCCCCTCCTGCGCGAGATAAAAAAAAAATTGTTGAGACAGGGACCTTTTGAGATTGAGGTTTGGTGCCAACGCATTTGCAGTGTGCAATGGATAAAAAAAAATGCCACACCGCGCCCGCCAGCGATTCGCTGCAACCCTGTCCCCCCCGTGCGTCGCATGCCAATCAAGCCAGTGCCGGCCAGCAAGCAGCACATGCAACTGGCAACGGTGCTGCTGCTGCTGCCGCTGCCGCTGCTGCTAGAAAGGCTAGCGGGCGGGCGGCCATGTCAGGTGGGTGTAGGCGGCGGGAAGCCAGCGTCTAGCCACACGCGAGTCTGGTGCGAGCTTGCCAGCGTGGGAGCAGCTGGCGCGGGCGGCACAAGCCAGGTCTGGGCGCCTTTGGGCGAGGGCCGTGGCGCGCCTGGGAGCTTTGGGGTGCCTTGGTTGCACGTGTCAGGGCGGCGGCGCATCACACCGCATTGCATCGCCGCCGCCGATCTACGCCAATCAAACTGGCATGTGCACCGTGTGCAAGCTCGACGGCCGCCCGCCGTTTGCTTTCGCCGAGGCATGGCAGGAGGCCCAGGAGGCGACGGCCGCCCGCGCCGCCAAGGGGCTGCTGTCCATCTGAGGCCAGCACCCTTCGATGGAGCCGGCGCGCGCGCTCTGGTGCGGCGTCGGCCATTCAATTCTGTTGGGACTGCAAGCGCCTGCCCACAGTGCACCCGCACCCGCCTTCCCTTCCAGAACCCTTGACTGCGGGCGACCCTTGTTGAGGGTCCTACGTGCTCTGCCGCCTGGGACGTGCTCGAAACCACCTAGTCAGGGGCTGCCAGAGAAAAAAAAAGGGGGAAGAGGGGGGGACCTGTGTCAACAGCCAAAAAAGAAAAATCAAGGCCAAAATCCTAAAACCCAGGCCAAAAACCCATCAAGGAGGGGGAGCAACCGCAACAGGGGCGTGGCGTGGGGGTAAGCCGCAAGCCGGTCTGTGTTTAATTTTTTTTTTCCTGTCTTAATTTTCTGCCCGTGGAAGCTTCCCTGAGGGTGGAAAAAAAAGAGGAAAGAAAAAAAAAAGAAAGTAACAAGCAAAAAGTAAAGAAAAGGGAAAACCCCTCCCCCGCTCGCGCGCCTGGCCCAAGCACAACTGACAGACGGTCCATTCACTAGACTGGGTCTTGGGACTTTGGCTGCAGTTTGCAGATTTCCCTGTGCTTCTTGACCGTCTTTTGCTTAAGTCTCCTGGCTCCTCTTATCCCTCGTCCCTCCCCCCGCCTTCTTCCGCTGCTCCACCAAGCCGCTGCCGGCTTTGCTGTCCCCAGACCCTCTCCGTCTTTTTTTTCTTGTCCCTCCTCCCGCCTTTTCCTTCTTTCTTTGTCCCCCTTCTCCTGCCCACCGCGCGCGCTGCCACCACCCCCACCACCACGCTCGACTCCTCCAGCAGCAGCAGCAGCCATCGTCTGGGCACAAGCGCCGCCATGTCGGTGACCATGACACAGAGAGCAACCGGCAGCAGGGCTGCCGGCAAGCAAAAGACACAGGAGGCGGCGGAGCAGCAGTTCCCCGACATCAACACGCTCCGCAATGCCATCCCCGCGCACTGCTTCGAGCCGTCGGTGCTCATCTCGATGGGCTACCTGGTGCGCGACCTGTGCCTGATCGCGGGGCTCGGCTGGGCCGCCCTGACCTACATCCCTCAGATCCCCGACAACTACGCCCGCTGGGCCGCCTGGGCGGCCTACGGCTTCGTGCAGGGCCTGTTCGGCACCGGCCTCTGGATCCTGGCCCACGAGGCCGGCCACGGCGCCTTCTCCAAGCACGGCCGCTTCAACAACGTCGTCGGCTGGGCCGCCCACTCGATCCTGATGGTGCCCTACTTCTCGTGGAAGTACTCGCACCACCGCCACCACCGCTTCACGGGCCACATGGAGAAGGACATGGCCTTTGTGCCCGCCGTGGCCGAGGACCGCAACGCCCGCGCCTCCTTCTTCTCGCGCCTCGGCGTCGACCTGGAGCTGCTCGAGGACGCCCCGCTCTTCAACCTGGTGCGCCTCATCTCGCACCAGCTGTTTGGCTGGCAGGTCTACCTGCTCTTCAACGTGACGGCCGGCAAGGAGAGCAGGCAGTGGAAGGGCGCCAGCTGGTTCCGCCAGAGCCACTTTGAGCCCACCAGCGCCGTCTTCCGCCCCAGCGAGGCCCTCTTCATCGCCATCTCGGACCTGGGCCTGGCCATCACCGCCTCGGCCATCTACTACGGCGCCACCATCCACGGCTGGGACACCATGTTCCTGCTCTACGTTGTGCCCTACATGTGGGTCCACAACTGGCTGAGTACGTCCTCGTCTTTTCCCGACTCCTGCCCGAGACATGTGAACACCAATTGCTGACTCGCCCCACGCATTGCCTGGCATGTTTAGTTGCAATCACTTACCTGCACCACACCCACCACGAGGTGCACCACTACGACGCCGACACCTGGACCTTTGTCAAGGGCGCCGTCGCCACCATTGACCGCGACTTTGGCTTCATTGACCGCCACCTGTTCCACGGCATCATTGGCACCCACGTTGCCCACCACCTCTTCCCGTAAGTAATGGGGGTTTTTTTTTCCTTCTCTGTCGTTGCTGCTGCTGCTGCTGCGGCTGCTGGCCAAGACCCACTTTTCTGACCCCTCTTTTGCAGCCGCATCCCCTTCTACTACGCCGAGGAGGCCACCGACGCCATCAAGCCGGTCCTGGGCGACCTCTACCACTGCGACAACCGCAACTTCATCACGACTCTCTGGCAGACTTTCACGAGCTGCAAGTACGTCGTGCCGGACCCCAAGGTCCCTGGCGCCATGAAGTGGGCCACCAACTAGAGGGAGGAAGGTGGCGGGACTCGATGCAGTCCTCGGCCCCCGCCAGCGCACATTGATGTGCCGGTAAATCTTGGCTTGTAAATACGGGGGGGTTGATCGGTATCTGTGGCTTCGCGAGGCGGTGTGGCACAGGTCGTCCTGGTGTCACGGCTGCTTCCCCGTGGGTCATGCACGAGGCGCGCTGACTAGTGCAAAAGCCGCAAGATTATGCACGCACGTCTCTGCACCATGCTTGCTTTTTTCTTGATTCGGTTGCTTTTTTTTTCCTTCTTTTTCTATTTTTCGCTCCTCGGCCCAACACAAACCCAACCCTTTAGACTCGATAGAAAGACGGACAGGCGCATAGAGTGGGCTTGGCTGGTTAGACGGAGAGAAGACGCAATAAATCGGCTTTGTTCCAATAATCGGCTCCTTGTCATTCGACTTTGTCATGCTGGTGGGTGGGGTCGCCTCTTTTTTTCGTCAACCATGTTGCCCGCGACTCATTTCTTGGGGTTCGATAGGGACGAAGGCTGCACTTCCAGTCAACTCTTTAGCCGGTGAAGCCTCGTTTTGGCGAGAGGCATACCGCTGCGTCGTGCCGGCACAAGGTTTTTGCAAAGCCAAGGAAGCTGCCTGTTGGTGGTTCTGGTGTCGGTACGGAGTCAGCCGGGCCTTCGGTTGAGCCGGCAGGGGTTCCAGAGCACGTCATCCCGGGCAGATCCACGGTCGCTCCCAAGCACGGGATGGGGGTGCAGAGAGTTGTTCTTTCTGCATCTGGTGGAACAGGATCGGTCCTGTGGCTTGCTTCTTTCGCCACCGCGCCCAGCATGCACCCCCGCGGGCCATGTGAAGCACGACGAACGACTCGAGCCACGAGGGAACGGTGCGGCAACCATGCCAAGTCAGGGGTGGGAAGCCCTCCTCTCCCTTGGAGCGAACCAAGCATACTTGGCCTCACGTCCCCGTCCCCCTGCTGCAGCATAAGTACGGCATCCTCGTCGCCGGTCACTCGGCCGACAGTTTGCGGGCCCCATCGGAGGAACCAGACCGCAGCAGCGACGAACAGGTAACCCCCCCTGCCACACCCATTCAAGGTTTTTTGG
>PYSQ01000285.1:3769-41940 GCA_003049435.1 Nakataea oryzae
GGGGGGGGGGGGCCGCCCAGTCGCAGGGCCGGCACACACGCAGCTTCATATCGTGGCCACGGTGCTACTGCAGGTCGGGATCCGGCTGTTGGCGCGCCCTCGCTTGTGCCTGCGCCCGGGGTCGTACCTGCATGCGTCCAAAACGACCTTGGGGGCGCGTGCTCCCGATAGCACAAGCCGCGCGCACCTGGATGGAAACGACGGGTCTCGGCGCGCGCCCCCTCGGCGGTTTCCGCGCTGCTGCTTTTTTGAAGTCTACGCGGGGCGCTTGAGACGCCGGTGCGTGCACCCAGCAGTCGGTTGATTGACGGATCAATTGGAACGAGTCCCTCCCTCATCCTGCCTGGGCTGCCTGGGAGGGCCCCGGGCACAGGGCAGCTTCTCCACGCGCCGAGACAGCCGATTTTTACAGGGAGAGCACGGCCGCCGATGCAGTCTACCTAGTCTCGACCCAGCCTAGGCGTCGCCCGCTTTCTGGCCCACCCCGCAAAACCATTAGCGCCAAATGAAGCCTCATCTTGATTTGATGCCAGCCGGCCACTCTGATCTGACCACCCGGCATCGCAGCGCCAGTGGAAATGCGACCCTGGAGGGGGAGGCAGCCCGCGGGAGGCTGAGATTGATCGAGAGCCCACCGGGCGCCGCGCAAGTGCCCAGATGCCGCCCTCGTCCGACGGTCCCGCTGCTGAGCTCTCTTGCGCGCTGTGATTGGGCGGCAGGGCTGCATCGAGGAGCCGGCGAGGGTGAGCCCCCTTTCCCCAACCCATATTGAGGGCGGTTTCATGCACGCACCCTTGATCCCATCCCGCCGCCATTGAGTGCATGCCTTCCCTTGCTCGCTTCCCGTCCGCGCTGTTTTTTTTTCTCCCCTCGCACTCTCTTTTTTTGCTCTTTTGCGATCTCGAGCTAAACGAGCAGGCCGTGCTTGCGAGGTGCGCTTTGTCCCGATAGTGTGGCACTTTGGCAACCAGGCTCGTCCGTTCCTTCCTCATTGTCGCGGCCCCTCCAATTTCGGGTCTGGGACCGCGAAGCAAAAAAGAGGGCAAAGAAAAAAAATATCAAAAAACAAGCAAGAAAAAAAATGCGGCCTTCGCGAGAGCCCTTCTGAATGCCGCCACCCCAGCCCAGTCATTCCTTGAAGCATTGCGCAGTGCCTTGACTGCCCCATCACCAGCCACGCTCCCCCCAACCCCGAGTCATTCTTTGCTCTCTCGCATGTACCCGCATTGTGTGCCTGGCCCGACTGCGCGCGCCCGCATCACCGTCTCCGCTTTTTCGAGACACTGAACCTGGTGACGTCCACCCAGCAGATCAAACCTGGTCGGCGCTCCCAGTCCGTCGAGAGCAGGGCTCCGAAGGAAACCTCATAATCTGGCGTGTCCGGCCAACTCGCTTGGGCCGGCGCTCCCCCCATCCCCCCCTCCCGGGCAACCATACCTACCGCTCTCACAAAGTCGAGAGGAACGACGCCTTCCGTCTGCTCGCGCACCCGCCTGTCACTCGCTACCAGGCCGCTCTGCTCTGCCCCGACTGTCGACGACCACGATCGCTGACGACGTGCTGATCGACATCGAACCCGAAACCGTTCCGAGTCTCCACTACCTACCAGCAGCCAACATGCCCTACTGAGAAACACGCACCACCAATCCTCGGCGCCTGTCTCAAAACCTCGGGGCGTGTGTCCTCCTCCCACCACCCCTGGCCTAAGCTGCACCTCTTCCTCCCCTGTCGCAGCAGGGTCCATCCGTGCGCCTCGATCGCTCTCTACCCGCCTGTGTCCGCTCCGGCGCTTCTATTCTGGACCCGTCAACCTCTGGTGCAGCCACGCAGCTGTCTTCCTTCATCAACATCGCAAGCGCCCATTTTCGTCAACCACAGCACAGTCGGTAATCCCGCGGGCGAGGAAAACGACTTGTGCAAACGGCAGGTCCGGTCACTCTCGCTATCGTGGCGCTATCTTCTCACACTCCTTCGATCCTTTCTTTCCATTTTGTCTGCTTCGCTTCTTGTTCTTGTTGTTCTTCTTCTTTTTTTCTTCTTCTTTCTTTGTTTGCCGGTCGCGATATCCTTGAGAGGACATCGTCGATCCTGTTTTATTTGCCAGAATGGGTTGCGGAGGAAGGAAACAGCACGTCGAGGTTCGACCGGAGCAGAAATGGGACTACATCGTGAGTGGCCGCCCCAATCGCATCGCATCCTTCCCGTTGCCTCTGCCCTCCCCCTCAACGGTGCTGACTGTCGCCGATCCAGAGCTTGAAAGACTTCAAGTCGACGTCCTGCTGGACCCCGTTCGCCTATGGCTACCTCTACGTCTCGCTCCTCATATCAATGGCAGTCTACAGCGTCGATAGCTTTACCGCCGTCAATCTGCTGGCCTTTGACAAGTGGCCCTCAGAGCTGCAGCCTGCCGTCGGTCTCGAGATCTCGAAATGGATCTTTTCCGTCTGCATCATCCTGTCCTTTCTGAACCTCGCCTACGAGCACATCCGCGCCCAAAGGGTCATGCGGAGAGGCAGCGTCGCCGAGAGCTACCTCGACAACCTGGCCGTCCGCCTCGAGAGCATCCGCTGCCACACTGGCTGGAGGAGGTTCTTGGTTTTCGCCGAGCTCACCAAGAGCAAGAAGGGCGCCGAGTATGCGGCGCTGTTCACTTACTTCAGCTTTCAATGTATGCTCTGACGAACCCACCTCCCCTCACCCACGCGTGTTGTGCTGTCAATTAACCCGCTGTGCTCCCATCTTCAGCCTGGTTCCGCGTTATTCTGTGCTCTGGCCCGCGCCAGGCCGTCAACGCCATGACGCTCTGGAAGGTATACAACACCAAGCTCTCGGCCCAGGCGGGCCCCGACGTAGGGAAATCGCTCTTGAGCTTTTTCGACAAGATCAAGATCCTGGCCCAGAAGGAGCCGCGACTTGCCCTCATTCTGTCGGGCATGTTGTTCACCCTGATCATCTGGGTTATCGCGATGCTGGCGCTGATTGCGGCCGTCCTCATCTTCATCTTCTTCCTCTGGGCCTACATCCCTTCCCAGGATGGGTCTCTCAGCGCATACTGCTCACGGAAGATTAACAAGCGGTTGATGGCGATTGTGTCGGAGAAGGTCAACAAGGGCATTGCCGAGGAGGAGCGACGGAGGAAGCGGGCCGAGCTCAAGGCCGCCAAGAAGGCCGGCGAGCGCCCGCCCGAGGAGCTCAAAGCCACTCTGCCCGACATCAGCGACGACAAGCTCCCGGAGATGCCCATGATTTCACGAAGCGATACCATGACGACGCTCCCCGCCTACACTCCCGGCGGCTTCGAGTTGAGCCCGTTGGACCAGAAGCCCCGCATGCCCCCGTCTCGGACCGCAACGATGGCGTCGTCGGCAAGCTCCAGGCAGCCTCTGATGGGCGCCGCTGCCGAGTTCGGGCGGTCCGCCTCTCCAGCACCAACCCTCCCCAACATGGACATGAACAACTACCCGCCTGTCCGGCCCGGGACCTCGTCATCGATGCGGAGCTACGGCGGCGGCCCTCCGCCGGGCCGCATGCCGCCCAACGGGGCTCTGGGAGGTGGCTACACAGCAAGCCCCGCGCTATACTCGAGCGAGACTGTGCCACAGCTTCCCCGTCCTACCATGTCGTCGCCGCGGATGGCTCCGCAGGGGTACCACCGGTCGCAGCCGAGCGGCGGCTCGGTGGGTGGCTTCTCCATGTACAGCAACAACCCCAACAATGGCCGTGCCAGTCCCGCCCCCTCGATGCCGTCGCAGAGGGGTCCCAGCGTGGGGCCTGGGCCGCAGGGTGGCTACCCACAGCGCAGTGCCACCAACCCGATGCCCCCACGGGGTCCTGGCTCTCAGTACGCTCCTCCTCCGCCCCAGAGGAACATGACGGCCCCAGTACCCCCGAGGCAACAAACACCTGCGACCGACTACGACTACGACTATTACAACGGTAGGTCGCCCGCACCAGGACAGCAAGGCCCTCGGCAGCCCCGGGGCGACTATGGAAACAGCAATGGCTGGAGTCCAGATCTGGAGTCGCAGCGTGGCCGCGGGCCCAGATACTAGGCGTTTCAGCAAACGACTTGGTTTTACTACTACCGCTCCTACTGGCCCAGCCGTGGGTAGAGAGGCTGTATACGGCCAGGTTGGATCGGTTTCTTGCGTCACGGCGCCCCGGACTGTATACCACCGGGCTACTTTCTACGCACAAGCTATGTACTATTGTAATGATATCCTCTGACTCGTGTCACATGGCCTCCTCACTCAGTGACTGTTTGTTCCTATGCCGGCCATGCCCTCCATTGGAGGCAGCCACACCAATCAGCAACTTCCCGGGCGCGACAAAACCCGGCCTCGACGATTTCGGGGTCTGGGAATGTGCCTGTTGCGGTGCACAAGGGTTGCAGTCGGCCGGCCTTTGGAATCCGAGCCATATTGGCTCTGGCGGCTGATTCATCAATACCTTGATTGACCTGCGTCCTTCCCCGCCTGCAACTTGGACTAATTGGGAAGATTTCCTCGACCTTCGCTCGGTCTCTTTCAGTACAATCTGCACTTTCCCCGAGTCCTTGCGCTTTTTAGTGTGCAAAAGATGGCGGTCAAAAGGCATTCGTCTGGCATGTGTCAAAAAGAAAAAGAAAAAAAAACCTACAGTAGCGCGATGGCGCGAAGAGAGGGGGACCTGTTCTAGCAAACCCCGACCAGGAGGCCCGGCCGTCTTTATATTATATGCGCCAGCTGCCCGCGCTTGGTGCCGCACCCACCCTCCCCTCTGGCGCTCCCTGGCATATTGTCCAACAAAAACAAGACCCGGCACAGCGCCAGCACCGCCTTTCTCCTCCCGACACGAGCCCCCACAGCAACAGTTCAGCGCCGGCAACCTGCACCCGTCGTAAATGGCGGCGGCGGCGGCACACATGGAGCTCCAGGCGGCCGGGCCCGAGAGCCAGTGGCACGCGGGCGAGCTGGCCATGCACCGGCTGCTGCGCGCGCCGACGCCCTTCAGCAACCCGACGGCGCGCGGGCTGGCGCCGCACCACGCCCTGCGCGTGCACGAGAGCCCCGTGCTGGCCGTCGGCGCCCTCGACGGCTCGGGCCAGCCGTGGACGTCGGTCTGGGGCGGCGAGGCCGGGTTCGCGGGCCCCGTGGCGCCGGGCGTGCTGGGCGTCCGGGCCCTCGTCGACGGGCGCCACGACCCCGTCGCGCGCGCGCTGCTGGGCCACCTCGCCGAGGGGGAGATACTCGACGGGACCGCGGCCGTCGTTGGCGACGGCGGCGACGGCGCCGCCGCCGCCGCCAACCCGCCCTTTAGTGCGCTGAGCATCGACTTCCGGACCCGGGACCGCGTCAAGCTCGCGGGCAGGGTCGTCGCTGGGTCCATGGGCAAGCCTGGCGATGGCGACGACGGTGACGATAAGGATGCAGCCGGCGTAGGGGGCGTGGCCCAGGTGCAGCTCGCGCTGGCGGTGCACGAGGCGCTGGGCAACTGCCCCAAGTACATCAACCTCAAGACCATCAGCCCGCACCGCCCGCGGCCCGAGCTGGTGTCGGACTCGCTGCCCCTCGGCGCCCGCGCGCTCGAGATCCTCGACGGCGCGGATCTGTTCTTCCTCAGCTCGTCCGACGGCAGGGGCAAGATGGACACGAACCACCGCGGCGGCGCGCCGGGCCTTATCCGCGTCGTGAGCAACAACAACACCAACAGCAGCAACAGCAGCAGCAGCAGCGACGGCAGCTCTTCCTCTTCTTCCTCCTCCTCGTCTGGGGTCGTGCTTGTTTACCCCGAGTTCTCGGGGAACAGGCTGTACCAGACCCTGGGCAACCTGGCCCTCGACCCGCGCGTCGGCATCGCCGTGCCCGACTTTGCCTCGTCCGACGTGCTCTACCTGGCGGGCGCCACCACCCTCCTGGTCGGCGCCGACGCGGCCGCGCTGCTCCCGCGCACCAAGCTCGCCGTGCGCATCGACGTGCGCGGCGCCCGGCTTGTGCGCGACGGCCTGCCCTTCCGCGGCGCCCCCGCCGGCTTCAGCCCCTACAACCCGCCGGCGCGGCGGCTCGCCCACGAGGTCCCTTCTGCTGCTGCTGCTGCTATTGCTGCCGGCAAGGCAGCAGGCGTGGGGACTGCGACGCTTAGGAAGCGCGAGGTTCTGTCGCCGACTGTCGCGCGCCTGACGTTTTCCCTGGACCGGCCAGTGGTCGACGGCGAGGGCCCGATGTGGCGGCCCGGCGGTTACGTCACGCTCGACTTCGCGGCCGAGCTGGACATGGGCTACAGCCACATGCGCGAGGACGACCCGCAGAGCCTAAATGACGACTACGTCCGCACTTTTACCGTGTCAAGCCCCCCGCCCCCGCCACGAAACCGAGGCGAGGAGGTCGAGTTCCAAATCACGGTGAGGAGACACGGCCCCGCCACGGCCCTGCTCGCGCGGTGGAACACGAGGGTCCCGCTCGAGCTACCCGTCCTGGGCTTTGGTGGCGGAGGGACCGCCGGTGCTGGTCTCGAGATTCCAGCCGAGGGGCAGGCGGCCGTGGCGGCCGTCTTCGTCGCGACCGGGGTCGGCATCACACCGCTGCTAGCCCAGGCCGGCCGGCTGCTAGACGCCGGGTCTGGGGTGAGGCTGCAGGTGCTCTGGGGTCTGCGGGCTGAGGACGCGCCTTTTGCTCTAGACTCGTTCAGGCGCATCCCAGGCCTCGCTGCAGCCACGTGCCTCTTCATCACCGCCAAGGTGGAAGATGAAGCCCAGGTGAAGGAGCTGAGGGATCTTGGTGTCAAAATCATGCACGAGAGGATGTCCAGGGACGAGCTGCTTGCTGCCGGGCTTGTTGACGGGGTTCCGCGCAAGTATTACGTGTGCACAGGGCCCGAGGCGGCCAAGACTATAGCCGGTTGGTTGGAGAATGAGGACGTTGTGACTGAAAGCTTCCAATACTAGACAGATAGCTACGGCCGTACTGTAATGCGGTACATAATACACCTACTACAATCAGTTCTTCTATAGCGAAGTTTAAAGTGCGGCTTTACCCTGACTTTGGATGTTTGGAGATCTCTGAGTCGAGTCCCGACGTAAGATTCTTACCACAGAACCCCTGATTTGATTCTTTTTTTTTCGTTTCCCATTTCTTGTTCATTTATTTATGAGCTGTTTCGAAGGCATGTTAGCGCCGCTGACCCGGTAGCTTGCTTTACTGCTTGTTTGTAGGGCTACTTACGAATGCCCTCCTCCGGAAGGGGCTGGACATTAGTCACCTCGGCCGCGAACTTCTCAGGGGGGCCGTTCTTCTCGTCCTTCATGAACGGGAAGCCCAGCACCTCCCTGATGCTGTAGTTGTCTGTCAGGAACATGGTAAGGCGGTCGATACCAAGTCCCTACGGCGCACATGAATTATTAGCTTTACATCCACACATTTTCTGATCGGAGAAATGCCCCGGCTTTTTTGGACTCACCCATCCTCCGGTCGGCGGCAGGCCGTACTCGAGCGAGCGCAGGAAGTTCTCGTCAATCATCTGCGCCTCATCGTCTCCCTGGGCCTTCTGGCGTGCTTGCTTTGGGGCTGTTAGAACACCGTCCCCCACAAGAACAAAAACATTTAGTTCAGCTGCTCGGCCATCACTCACCTCCTCAAAACGCATCCTTTGGTCGAAGGGGTTGTTCAACTCGGTGTAGGCGTTGCAGATCTCCTTCTTGCAGACAAAGCCCTCGAAGCGCTCGCAGATGCCCTTCTCGGTGCGGTGGTACTTGGCAAGTGGCGACATCATCTGCGGGTGCTCCATCAGGAAGGTCGGGTTGATGCAAGTATCTTCCAGATACTCCCCAATCAGCTTGTCCAGCATGCGCGCGTTGGTCAGGGGCGGCGTGCACTCGATGTTCTTCTCCTTGAGCAGCGCCTGCAGGAAGGCGTTGGTCTCGTCCGTGTGCAGCTGGTCGTAGGGCGGGAACTTCTTGCCCGTGAGCTTCTCCAGCTCGGGCATGATCTTGACGCGCTTCCAGGGGCGCTCCCAGTTGACCTCGTACTTCTCGCCCGTCTGCAGCGTGTACGTGGTCTTGTAGCCGCCGGTAAGCTCCTTGACCAGGCCCGAGACCAGCTCCTCGGTGTAGTCCATGACGTCGTACATGTCGTAGTAGGCCGCGTACGTCTCGATGGTGGTGAACTCGGGGTTGTGCGTCAGGTCGACGCCCTCGTTGCGGAAGTTCTTGCCGATCTCAAATACCTTGCTGAAGCCGCCGACGATGAGCATCTTGAGGTACAGCTCGGGGGCGATACGCATAAACATGTCGATGTCGTAGTCGTTGTGGTGGGTGACGAAGGGCAGAGCCGTGGCACCACCGGCGATGGCCGTCATCATGGGGGTCTCGACCTCGACGAAGCGGCGGGCGTGGAAGAAGTCGCGTATGTACTTGACGATCCTGCTGCGCTGCCACATGACCTTGCGCGACTGGTCGTTGAACATGAGGTCGAGGTAGCGCATCCGGAAGCGCTTCTCGCTGTCGGTGAAGCCCGAGCGCTCGTTGGGGAGCAGGTGCAGCGACGGCGCCAGCTGGACGACCTCGGTCGCGAATAGGGACAGCTCGCCCTGCTCGCCCTTCTCGAGCTTTGCCTTGGGCGCGGTTCTGCCGGGGTAGCCCACAATTCCAATAATGTCGCCCCTGCCTAGGTGCTCGTGCTGTTTGTCAAAGGGGGCGGCGCCCTCCTTGACGTACTGGGCCTGGCACATGATCTGCATCTTGGAGCCCGTGCTCACCGTGTCGGCGCCCGTCTTGATGTCGTAGAAGATCAGCTTGGTGCCTGCTGCGCGCTTGGTGAAGATGCGGCCGGCTATCCTGATCTCCTTGGTCTTGTCGACATCGCCCGACTTAAGGTGGCCGAACTCGGCCTCGAACTTGGAGTCGTCGTAGTCTACGAGGAACTTGTGCGGGTAGGGGTTGGGGCCGGACGGGTCATCGAGCATGGCCTTGGTCTCGCGGCTGCGGAGCTCGAAATACTGGTTGGGGTTGAGCTCCTGCTCGTCGGGAGCGGCAGCCTTCTTGGCGGCCGCGGGCTTGGGCGGCGCGGCGGCCGCCTTCTTGGCCTTCTCCTCGGCCTTCTGGCGGGCCTTCTGGCGCTTCTTCAGCTCCGTCTTGGATACCTAGAGAGCAGCGGGGCAACAAGTTAGGCCTGGGCAGCGACAGGAGCACCAAGAGAATCCCGCGTCGCGTGCAAGGCGCACCTTCTCGCCCGTGACCTCATCGAGGTGGAGGTTTTCCACCTGCTCGGTGGGCGGCGCCTGCGAGCCCGAGTCGGCCATCTTTGCAGCCTGGAGCGTGTCGAACGCGGTGTCAATGGCAAGATGAGTGTCCAAGGGGGGTGGTTTGTCGTGGTGGTTGTTGTGTCTACATTCACTCTTGGGCGCCTTCAAAAAAAAATATTATAGGAAGCGGCGCGGGGTAATTCATAGAGCAGTTGAGTCAATGGCGAGGGCCGGTTGAGTCAGTGGGGGCGGGTCCAGGGATGCCGTGCGCGAGCCAGGGTGTAAAGTGGTTGGTCAACGAGGCTAATCTCGACCTTTTTAGCCACAACGCAAGCCTCGACGTGATTTTCCTCCCTTGGTATCCCTCAATCAAACAAAGAAGATCAGCCCGACGGGCTCTGCTCCAGCCCAGTCGATACGGGAAGCTACGACTAACCTTGTGCGGCATTCGGGCGCCCACAAACCAACATCGTCATCGTGTCCACACAAGGTCGAGTTACGAAAGCATTTGAAAGTCTCCGGTCGAATCGGATGGGATGGGTGGCATCGGACAACGAAACCCTGCAATCCCTTTTCTCCTAAATTTGGGCGACGTGCCCTCCGTCTATTACAACAAGCCGAAAATCGCAAGGATTTGTTTTCTTCCCGCCCACCCCCTCCGAGAGAAAAAAAAAAAGAAAAAAAGACAAAAGAACAGGCGCCAGAGGTCCAGTACACTCCCTCGAGATATTTCTCGGTCGGGGGCTAATAAAACATAAAGTATGAGGTAGAAGGTCATGAAGTTAAAAGTTGGTGGGAGCCATGTCCACAGGCTGCAGGGGCCACGGCTCCCCTTGCAATTATAATTACAAGAATAAATAAAACCCAAAGTCTGCAGCCAAAATAAAGGAAGAGAACAGTGAAAATATAAAATAAAAAAGAAATAGGTGCTGGCGAGCGACGTTAAAGTTGGGTATTCGAGGCACCTCCTTGCGAGATACCGGACGGTCATGCTTTCGCATGATGTCAACATGGTGGCGTGGGGGTGGTGTCGATATTAGAGTACGTAGATAGTTAGTGTCGGGTATCTTCGTCAGAACTAATCGTCCCGAGGTCCCATTATCCCCACGAGACCAGGGGTTCATCGCTCCGTCGCGTCTTGAAAAGGGACAGGGGCAGCCAAGCCTCGCGGGCCCCTGACCCTTGGACTGAACGCAAGGCGAACTAGTCCATGAACATGGGGTCGCCGCCGCCCGAGTCCTGGATGGAGACACCCATGTCGGGCTGTGGCACGAACGCCGCCATGCTACCTCCCCTAGCAGCATGAAGTTGCAGGGCCGAGCCGATGTTGGTCACGGAGCGGTTGTTCATCGTCGAGCCCTTGCCGCGTACTCCGGCGCCGGTTGCCGCATGGCTGGCGCTTCGCGCGTACGGACTTCCTGCCGCCGTCGGCCTCTGGCTGGGTCCTCTTGTCCGTTGAACTTCAAGCTTCGGTGTTGCCTGCATCGGCATTGACAGCGACGCGTTGCCAACCATGGGCTTGACCAAGGGTGCGCTCATTGCTGCGTATCCGTCCTCGTCGTCATCCATCTCGGCGTCGGCATCCAGATCGCTTGTGTCATCAAGCGACAAAGGCGTGCTCTTGACCTCGACTGGTGATGGCTCGGGCGGGCTAGCGGTTGCTACTCGCGCCTGCTCAAAGGATACGGCGGCCGCCTCCAGATTCCGTGACTTTGGTGCTGGCTGCAGTGTCGGAACGGGAACATGTTGATGTGGCAGGGGCGGTACCGGAGGAGCGCCCGCTTGTTGTTGCTGCTGCTGCTGCTGCTGCTGCTGCTGCTGCTGTTGCTGTTGCTGTTGCTGTTGCTGTTGCTGTTGCTGTTGCTGTTGCTGTTGTTGTTGTTGTGTTTGTTGCTGCTGTTGCTGCGGCCTAGTCTGAGGCTGAGGCGCTGCGGTAACGGGCGTTGAGGCTGTGGCCGGGGCGGCCGCGACTGGCGCTTGCGAGCTTCCATCTGCGGGAAGCGCGGGTGATGGCGGTGGAACGGCGGCCTGGTCCAGCGACCTCTGGGCATTCAGTGTGTTTGCAGTCCTGGCAGTGACGATGACGCTCTTCCACCTGTCAATCGTCTTGGCAACGATTGTGTTCACATCCGACTGCCTGTCGTCCAGGGTAAAAGCCACGCCCTTGCGGCCATGGACAACGCTCTGCTCGTGGAGGAAGTCGAGCATGCTCTCCTTTATGGGAATTGTGGTCGGAGAGAGCATGGTGAACTCCCGCGGTTGGTGTACACGGTTCAGCTGCTCGATCTGGGCCTTGAGGTGAGCATTCTCCTGTTTCATCGACTGCTGCGTCTCCTTCAGCTTTTCCACCTCGCTCTGCTTGCGTCCCACGCCGCGGGCGAGCTCCAACACCCACAGTTCGCTTTGCCGCTGTTGGGGAAGCCCCTCCCAAACGGCATATGCCGACTGCAAGTGCTCCGTCACCTGTGCCTCGAGAGTCTCGGCAGCCCTCTCGGCCGCCTTGATCGCCTCTTTGCTTTCGGCATGGGCGGCGCTGTGGGCCGAGGGGTAACTCAGGTCCTCTTCGATGGCGGTCGTGGCGGCGGCGCACTTGATCTTCCACCTCTGGAACTCGTCGCGGAAGTAAGCCGTCAGTGCCTCGAACTGCTTCTGCCCGGGTGGCAGGATAGACCACGAGGTCGGCGTGGGATGCTGCGTCGACGAGAAGAGTGTCGGCGGCGGTTGCAGGCACTGGAGCGCGAGTGCCGGGAAATCGAGAGACAGCGGCTGGAAGTCGAAGGGCATCGAGTTGACGTCGATGTGGGTCCTGCGCGGCAGTTCAACGGTGACATGTCAGCCGATGCGGCCTTGTTTCAGATGGGAAAAGGGAGGGGGGAGTGGCCGCGGACGTTTCGAAACATTCCGCTAGAATGTTTCGTTTCCTTGCGGCGGGGTGTGGGAACAAACATACTTGGCTGCTTTCCACGAGCTAACAAGCTCCCGAAGAGCTAGCTCGGCTGCCCTCGAAGTGTCTAGCGCATCCTGGATCTTCTGCTTCATGTCGAACTGGGCCTTGACCATATGCCTGCTGACAGCCCTTGTGGGCACAGGTCTCCTCGCCGAGTCCGGCACCTGATCCGTGCTCCGGACCGAAGTGTCGCCAACGGCCGAGCCGGCACCGCCTTCCCATCTCGCCCCGAAGCCATGCGAGCCGGCGGTGGCCGACCTGGGGAGCGCAGGCGACCTCGGCGTGGACCCTTCGGCGTCCGAGTTTGGACTCCGCCTGGACGCCGTCGTCGGCGTGCCCACGGGAGTCAGGGTTTCCCGACGCCCGATCGAGGCACGCGGATGCCTCCTGGTGATGCTCCCCCGCAGCTTTCGGATCTCGTCGACGTCGTGGAGTCCATCTGGCGGCTTCGGGTTCTTGTCCTTGATGTACAAATCGAGATGTCTGCCGAGCGAGGACGACGTGAAGGCCTGGCCGCAGTACGGACAGTTCTTATCCTTTGGCGCCTTGGTCGTCGGTTGCTCGACCGACTGCGACCGCTGCTGCTGGTCCTCAGCCATGGCTGCTGACTCCTGGCGCCGGTGCGCCTTCCGTGTCGACCCCACACGAACCTGCCACTACCCACCGCTGTACCGTTTGCCTCTCAGTGTATCGAGATGAGCGCCGGCAGCAGACGTTGCCAGCGGCCAAGGCGACGCGCAACTGCTATGCTGGAATGGCACAGTCTCTGCATACCATTAACCAAACCAAACTGGCTGGCAGGGCCGCGAGTGCGCGATGCAACGGCGGGTGGATGGCGACGGGCAGGCACCCTTTGCGAACTCAGGGATCTCCCGTGGTGGTCGAGAACAGAAGGAGTGGAAATGTGATGGATGGATGGGAATGCCCTGTGAATAAAAGTATCCCCTTGGGTGTGTGGAGGACGAGGGAAGGGGCGTGGGGCCTTTTCTCGGAGAGGGATGTGCCCTGTACGCGGGAGAACGTATCTCGCTATCAACGGCTTTCTTTTTTTTCCCCGTGCTCTCTTTTTTTTATATGTATTTATTTTTCTTCTTTTCTTTTATCCCTCGCCCTGCAGTCCCACGCACAGTCTCTGGCCTCTCCTTAGGCTGCCCTGGTACGTGCCGATTCGTGGGTGAGCTAGCCTGCCGTGGAATTATGTACCATCGCTCGCTCTCCTTCGATGCGTTGGGGGTGCTGGACGGGGGTTATCAAGAGCACATGGGGTGTGGAGTGGGGGTGGGAGCATCCATCAGCAAGGGCGCCCAAGCCAGGCGATGACAGGCCAGCGTGCCCCTGTCCTTGCCCGTTGAAAGAGGAGCAAATAATACCAGTCGAGTAGGAGGCCGTGTGGGAAGGAGGGGGGCTGCCGCACGCTGGACCCACGGGATGCTTCGTCGCCGGCGAAGAGGGCCGCCTGGTAGTTGGAGCTCTATCGTGTGCCGTGGTGCCCAAACGCGCTTCCCAAGCTCGCGCTGCAGACGCGCTGGTGCGTCTCGTCATGCAGGCAGCCCGAGACGGAAGGACGGGCGGCCAAGCGAGGGGGCAGGAGAGCAAGGGCACTACTGCAGACGCATGTGCAGTGCAAGAGGGGACGCCAGTGCGAAGAGGGCGTATTCGTCCCTGCCCATGGGCTGGCCCTCCCTCCCTTGCCTGCTGGAGCTGCAGTGGCTCGTTAAATTATGACTGCAACGCCGCCGCTGCGACTGGCCCTGCTCGGGAGTACCTCGCCGCGCTGGCCAATGGGGGCCGACCACTCCCAAGCACACACACCCCAGGCGGACGAGGGCGTTCGATTGTGTCTTCCGTCATTCGCCCGCTGATCTGGACAAGAGGGTTAGAAGCCGGGGGGCGCTGCTGGCTTGGCTGGGGTGTCAGGTTAAAGCTGCAAGCAAAAATAAAACAAATAAAAAAGGACTGCGCGCTGCCCTTCTTTTTTCGGCAGAATCCAGCGTGAAAGATTCCGTCTGGTCGTGGTCGGGGCACCTTGCCCACGCTGGAGTTGAGATGGCAGGGGTCTGGCTCTGGGTTGCCCAGGTGCTAAAGTGGGTGGGACGTGCAACTCTGGGGCGCCAGGCCACTTAGCCAAGGCCTCGTTTCCCGCGGCTCCGCCCAGACCAGCGGGTGGGTGCTCTCGGCCAGGTTCCGTTTCCTAGCTGGGCATCGGTTATTTCTGGCTGGCAGTTTCGTTTCGTTTGCTTCTTAGAGGAAACGGCCAGGGCCCTGGCCGCCATGGGAGCAAGACCCGTGGGTGTGGGGCCGGCTGGTTCCTCTCTCAGCGCCTTCGCCCGTTGGCAGCTGCATGTCTGTGGGCTTGGAGGCGGCGCAGGGGACGAGGGAGCCTATTGCTGTGTGGTAGTGTAGTTGTGCATGTCTACGTCTACGCCGCTGGGCGCATGCCAACCCAGCACGTCGGCCCCAGCCAGACAGGGCAGCCGCTTCGGGCTTTTTTTCGCATCCTTTCGCAAGCCTTCCGATCGAGAACGAGAGGGATATGCCTGTTACAAGGGGGCCAGGGAAAGTCCGAGTGCAAATATCCCGTGCGCCGAGAAGACGCATTACGTGTGGCCAGTCGCCCGTTAGGACCCGGACATTCTCCTGGCTCGCTTCATTTGCAAGGAGCCGCCTGCTTCCACGGTCCTGGCACAAACACCCAAAAACCCCCCAGGTTCTGGAAGCCAGCTTCCACGACGAGCAGCAGCCAGGGCCCTGTTGCACCGATGTTCTTTGCGCCTCTGGTTCAATGAATGCAGAGCTTGCAGTTTGTGCCTCGATGTCCCTATGTCCCTCCCTGCACATCGATATCTCGGTCTGTGTATGTTGGCCGCATTTTATCCATACACAGTCCCTTGTGCCCCACAGGCCCGCAGCCTCGCAGCGCAAATCGTTGACAAAACCGTGCATGGCCTGATATGCAGACGTAGGTGTGTGGGCTGAGCGGCACCAGGACAAATCTGGCCCAGGCTCAGGAAGCTGCATCTCTAGTGCCACGCAGCCGGCGGGGGCTTGCGCCTCTCAAATTATGTCCAAACCTAAACGATTTCATAATCTCCGGGAGGCAGAAAAGCCCAACACATCTGGACGTTTTAGCGAACACAATACGAAGGGGTGCAAACATTGGATAACAAGAGAAAAAAAGAAAAGAAAACCGAAGCCCGCTACGGAGAAGCATGTGCGCATGTGCACTGCATGGCCGAGGCTGTATCTGCCGTCTTCGCCTCACGGGTGGGTGCGGCCGTGTGCATCGAGGTGTTATCCTAAGTGGCCTTGTAATTTGGCATTGGGAACCCATCAGCAGGCTCCCCCGCCAGCGGCTGTGGCGTGCGCTCTGTTCTTGTGCAGATCCAAGCATCTCTCGCTCTTTCTGGTGGAGATGCATGCGTGTGCCGGCGGACAGGCAAGTAGGCAGGCAGGCAGCAGGCAGCAGGCAGCAGGCAGGCAGGCAGGCAGGCAGGCAGGCAGGCAGGCAGGCAGGCAGGCAGGGCAGTCAGTCGAGCTACCCGCAACTCACCACTCCACATCCCAAGACGTCGCCTGGGTGGGTAGGCGGGCGCGCTGCACCGGACCAGCGGTCAAACCGCGCGCGCCACACGAAAGGATAAATCCACCCAGCGTGCCATTTGACCCGTCCATCATCTTAAAATCGGTGCTCTGGGCCCCGTCCAAGATGCAACGGCCTTGTCCAACTGGCCGACCGGCGGCACATGCGCACGCACGAATGCTCGCTCCCAAACAGTACATGCCAACTTGCATACGTTCATCGTGACGCGCGCCAGCCCGACTGCTCCGCCCAGAACGACCCTTCTCCCCGCCGACGCCTGAAGCGGCCATGGGCCGCCTGACAGGGCGGGCACGCCCGTTCCCACCCCCAAGATGCGACTGGTTGATGCATCGCCCACCAGCCATTTGCTTTCTCTTTTGCTGAATCCGGTCGTGACGCGTGACCGCTGGTCAAGACGTCGCAGTCTTCATTTTGTTCTCGTTGTATTTATTTCTTTAGGCCATGTCCACAGCATGTCCCTGCGTGTCTGTCATTGTCATTGAATACGAACACCACTGCGGACCGGATTGACAGGAGAAGAAAAACAACGAAAGAAAAAGGGGAACAAAGAAAAGCAGGTACCCGGACTGGTATGCTACGTAAACCCCAATCTGGCCAAAAGAGTGGGCGTGGGCGGCGGGCGCCTGGAGCTGGAGCCGCTTGTGGAGGGATGTCGCAGAATCTCCGATGCACTAATGTGCACATCCACATGGCGACCCGTCGTATTATTGAATGCACGTGTATAATATTGCATATAACCCACCAATCGTGAGGCCTTCAGCCCTGGCCGCACTGGCAGCCAACAGACCTGTAGCAGGAACGTGCACTGGTGTGCTATACTTGGACAAGAGCCCTGTGCAGCCGCCTTTTGGCGCTGTGCTTGCAGCGGCGATCGTGATGAGCGAGCCAGGTGTATTCCATCCAGAGGGGCTTTTTTATGCTCTCTGCCTATTTGCTGTCACTTGCCTAGATGATCACAGACGGTCAGCAAGAGAGAAAGAAAAAAACGGCGCCAAGTGACGCGGGTTTTCCGTAGAGAAATAAAATGGGTATGACGTTGGTATGGATACGGAATATCTGGTTGCTTGGCCCGTTGTATCGTGCTCGGTGACCGCTTCCGAAAACGTGTTTCTCCACTAGAATCGATTGGCCTGACAGGAAAGTCGGCGAAATGTTCAACACAGTTAGCCGAGGCATGGGTCAGGGGTGATTTTTCTTCTTTCTCTTTCAGGTCAGTGTTCGTTCAATCAGACGCTCGCTCTTCTAACCTCGAACGCCCCCCATCGTGATCTTCTGTGTTAGACCCTTCGAGCGAGCAGCCTACCCCAGTGACTAGCCAAGGTAGGGTGTTTAAACGGAGGGCACGTCCTTATCGCTGAAGGGGACCATGCCCCGCCCCAGGTCGACGAGATGGCAGGTTCCGGCCTTGCGATGAGCAAAATCGCAAATGCCTGCGAGCCTGAAAGGGCAATATGGTGAATTCAGGAAAGCGCATGCCCCTAATCATATGGTACGAGGTCGATTGTCGTCCATTCTTACATCCGTGCTATTCCCCAAGCCTCTCATCTTGGGTACGATCCTTCTTTCGCCCAGTCATAATGTCATGAGGCTGAGAGCGGGCGTCGGAACTATGTCATGGACTGTGCGTGCTATCCTTTTTTTGCCATGCGCACAGTGGCGGGAGGGAGCATGCGGGCGCTATCGAAGACGGAATAATCCGCGGAGGGCGCCTCTTGAACCAGCAGGGCACGTGAGAGCTGCGCCATGTATGCTTCTCGTCTTGTCCCTCGTAGTCTCTCGCCTTGAAGAGAGAGGTCTAGTCTAGTCTAAACCTCGCTCGGGTCGCTCAGAGGCCTGCCACTAGCACTCGTCTCGAGTCAACTCGCAGCTCAGAGTGCTCGCGAATCAAAAATACCCGGAAAAGAGGCAAACTAAGGCCCGGAGTGGTTTGATTGAAGTTGGCCAGGGGTTGCGGCTAGACTAGCGTTTCGCACCCTTGGCGTCGAATAGAACGCATTGCGCACGGCCTCGGCCGTGGCTGCCGGCTTGTGGCACGCGCATGCCGTGGCTTGATTCGCCGTCTTCGAGGCGTGTGAAAGACGAGAGGGGAAGTGGAGAGTGGCGGAGACTGCGCGTCCCAGCCACACGCCAATCGTTAGCTGGCACGCTGGGGGCGAATTTCGATTTCCGCCTGTCGCGTTCGCGATCACGTCCTTCAACCCTGGATCCAAAATTGCGCCCGAGTTGGCCACGAGGCGGGCCATCCAACGCGTGCTTGGCAAACAACCGTATGGGACGCTGAAGCGTTAGATATTTCGCAATGCCACCAGGTATGTCCGCAGTACGGTTTCTTGCTCCGGAAAACCCACGTGCTCCTCCTTGAGCACTGTATGCCTGTCGCGTCCCCCGCGCCGCGCTTGTGACCTTGTACAATCCTGAGTCTCCATAGACTCCAGCAAGAGGTACCTGGCAAGAAGCAGCAAACACTGACGCAATTTGCCACTGAAGCTATTAGCGACGAGGAGATGTCGGACGGTGACAACGAGCTGGAGGTGGTGGCCCCAAAACGCGGCAAGAAAGCGGCAAAGCATTCCGAGCCAAAGGAGGATGTCGACGATGAAGTCGACGCGGACGATGCCCCCGCGAACGGGCCCGTCGACGACGACGAAGATGATGACGAAGAGGGCGAGGGCGAGGACGAGTATGTGGTTGAGAAGATCAGGTCACATATGATCGCCGAGGATGTGAGCTCCGATCCGCCCTGTGGCACCAAGAATGCTCCGCGCGCCGCCGTCGCTGACCACTCTTTCACCAGGGCAAGCCACGGTTCGAGGTCAAGTGGGAAGGGTTTGAAAAGAAGGAGGACCGGACGTGGGAGCCGGAGGAGAACCTTCGGTACGGACCTTGATGCATGGCCCCATACCCCACCTTGGCCGTTGTGCGGCTTGCTCATGACATGACGCTGACCAGAGCTCTCCGACAACTCTGCGCAGAGGCACGGCTGATGTCATCCTTGACGAGTATCTGAATAAAATAGGCGGCATGCAGGCTTTGTATAAGGCCGTCGAGAAGGCAACCAAAACCAAGAAGCGAGGCCGGCCGTCGACATCCGGCACCCCCTCGTCGACTAAGAAATCGCGGGTCAACGGCAGCAAGCAAGTAGACTCGGACGCATCCGATTCCCGGCGACCAGCGGCATGGAAGCCTCCAGCAGGTAGCTGGGAGGACCATATCGACCAGGTAGACATGACGCGCGATGTGAGCGGCGATCTCATCGTCTGGCTCACCTGGAAGAACGGCGAGAAGTCACAACACAAGGCTCAGCAAGCCTATACCCGCGCTCCCCAGAAGGTATGGAGAAGATCAACCCCCCACACGATTGCAAGGCTGAGCTGGCGAGTAGATCGACCTGCCTCAGATAAAATATTGCTAATCCATATGTTGAACTGTCATCTGACTTTGGTGTGCTTGCTCTTGGTTTCGCAGATGCTCAAGTTCTACGAGTCGAAGATCAACTTCACCAACTCGGCATAGGGAAAACCCCCCAATCAACAATTACTAAAATGTGTTCACCCCCAGATACCCTCGAATGCATTGCACGTTGATGCAAGCGCAGGATTTACCACAAACCCTGGAATTGATCCAAGGCACCTCCGGCGGGCGAAGCAGCTGATGCTGCGTATCCATTGATTGGATTGGCTCTCATCAATGTCTCCGGGGCTTTGGACCTGTCGCGTAGGCCGTGCCCCCGTGAGTATCGGTGAGACCTGAGAATCGGTGAGACCTGAGCATCGGTGAGACCAACTGAATCGGGTCACGGAGTATGGAGTTTGGGGATTAGCAACGTGCAAATTTACCATAATCACACTACAACGATATGCACATAAAATGCTGCAAGCACTGCCGGCAGAGGACGTTGCACTCTATCTCGACTTGGCTGGTCGATTTTTGTGCTGGCAGCTCCGATGGACGGATGGCCCCATGCTGTCTGACGTGACACCATTGTCAGGGATGGGGGTCGCGACCAGCTCAGAACCAGAAAAAAGAAGAGAAAAAAAGGAAGCAAGGGTCTGCGACTAAAGAAAGTGGCTGGAAGGGCCGGCTGGACGAATGACAGACGCAAGCGTGGATCTAGCCAGGCACAAGTGGCCTGCCGAGTCTCCACCTTCGGGCCCCTGCCCCGCTTGGTTTGCGGTGGTTGGAGAGCTCCCCTCCCAGCCATTTGGATTTTGTTTACTTGGGCGCAACCAGGTGGCTGGGCAACCGCCTTATATCAGCCTGGCAACCGCAGGCTCTCCCGCACCGTTGGCGTGTTCCCGGAGTGATTTCCTTGAGTTATCCTTGTGCCCCTCGTGCAATCTTTCCTCGAGATTGTCAGTTTTATACACACTACTGTCAAACTTTGCATCCGGACAGCACCGGAACAAGACAAGAAAACACTTGGTTAGCGACTTCGACTGCCAGCCACGAGACACCATCTTCACCGCCACCATCGGCACTGCTGAAGCCCCAAGACTCTGGCATTCCGCTCTCGCCGCCATCGAAACCAGAGCGCCGAGGCCGCTCGCCAGCATCTTCCGTTCACTCCTTCCTGCCACAGGCCAGAGCAGGCTTGAGCTGCTCGTTGCCCAGCATGGTCAAACCAAACGACGTCATCGCCATCATTGTCATCATCATCTTCATCATCCTGGTCGGCATCGCCTTTGGAATATACCGGCTAGTCATGATGGCCAGAAACAGCGTCACCGCCACCACAACATCCAGCAGCGGTGAGACCTCGATAGTCGACGACAATTGACCGGGGCCGTCGTCTGCGCTTCTGAGGCGGCGACGGCCTGACCACTCACGCCCTTTACCCACCACCACCATCACCACCACCATCACCACCACCACCACCAACTTCGCGCTGCAGGCCATCTGGCCATTTGGAAGACGCCCCGAAATGGGCGTGAGCATCCTCGCCCGCGGGATTCGGGGCCTCTCTACGCTCACGCCTGCGCCTGTGAGCTCTTCCATCTTCTGATGAATGGAGAAGCCCCACTATCCAGGCGACGCCATGATCAGCTGAAAGAAGCTGGTCTGGCTGCGTCGCATCCCTCTTCCGACACTGCATTTATTTTCAGGCCATGTATCATTTCTTATTTTTACTCGCATATGGATCACGCAAGCACGACCGCACGGCTTCATCTGGGTCTGGATTATGGGAACTGTCGACAGTAATTTTTTGGGATTTTTTGGGCTCAGGGGCAAACCGGCGTATTTGGGTTTAGCGATATCTCACATCTAGCGGCATGTTGAGATTTTTGATTGGTTTTCTATTCTGCGGGGAAGGATATGAAAATGGCGACATGTATATAGAGATACCTAGCTTGGTTACTGTAGATCGCGCGAGAGCGCCGATGTTGACGGCGCTGTTGGCAGCACTTGGTCGATATCACGAACACTCAAGGCCACAACACTGTCACTGGCTTCTTTGCACATGATTCCTAGTGATTGAATGTGACGCCGTTGACTGGCGACTCGTTTGTGACGAGATTACTGCCACGGTTAATGACCTGTAAACGTATATAATGCTATTAGACTTGGGGCCCCCCTAGCTGCGAACGAAAACACATGGTTTCCGGGCGTCATTTTCTTGACGCTTTGGACTGGTAGATGCGCCAGTCCAGATCCACCGTCCCAGCAGCCGGGCGGCCGCCGTCGGCGGCGCCCACGGACTATACGACTTTGGAGACCATGACGCCCGCTGCCGCCGCCGCCGCCGCCACCACCGTCGCCGATCAACAGGCGCAATCCGACGCCGCGGCCCTGGACCACATCCTGGCCCAGCTGGGCGAGCTGCTGTGCGAGCGGCGCGCGCGCGAGGCGCAGCTGGCGCGGCTCGAGGCGCAGCGCGACCGCCTGACGTGGCACCTGCTCGTCGTCGTGGCGACTACTCCCACGACCACGACCACGACTACGACTAATACGACGACGACGACGACGGGACCCCACTCCCCGCCGCCGCCCCCGCCGCCCGACGCCGCGGCGAGGCGGGGCCTGGAGCGGGTCGAGGCCACGATCCGCGAGGCCGAGGCCGGGCTGGGCAGGGTCGACGCCGGCTTCGCGCCCCTCATGGCCGTCTTCTGGCGCAGCCTGTACGCGCGCGCGCGGCTCGGCCGGGAGCGCAGGCGCAACGGGGTCGCCATCTACAGGGAGTTTGGCGGCGGCGGCAGCGGCAGCTCCGCGTCGGGCGGGGCTTCCGAGGACATGGTGCGGAGAGGCGGTGACGATGGGCGGTGGGTCTGAGGACGGTAGGTAATGTCAACTTTGCCCTGCAGACCATTTGGGAAAGGGATGCGTCGAGACGAATTTGGTTGAGCTTGTGCATAAAACCATGCTCCCCAAGTCTTTGTTTGCAAACAGGGTCAACTTGGTTAGTCGAAAACTGTCGGGTATCATGGCCTGCTTTTGATCAACATCATCAACGGGGAGTGGCAGTTACACCACTAATAAGAAGAGATATAAAAACAAAAAGAGGCCAAGATTCCGCAGATTGAAAGGCTATGAATGGAGATTTCAAAGCGCGCAAGTAGTGTACAGGCTGAAAACTGGTTTTGGTTCCGGGGTATAGACCGAGTTGCTTTGTAGTTTATACATGTCCCCCACTACTAAGATTCATTATGCATCCAGCACGCTATCTTTACAAACGACACAAAACCCACCCTATCCGGCGTGCTCAGAATCGCTTCGGGGGCAGGGGAGCAGCGCCCTTGGAGGCCAGCAGGAGCCGCCTCTGGATCAGGGCGACGGTGGACTTTGAGACGCGCATGCGGTGCAGCAGCACCAGGGACCCCGTCAGCAGGGCCAGGGCGCCGGCCTGGTGGGTGGCGGCGAGGTGGGTGGGCACCATGTAGATGAGGGTGGTGATGCCGAGCGTGACCTGGGCGATGGCCAAGTGCAGGACGCCCATGGCCGCCTTGCGGGCGTTGGGCGGCAGGGCGGCGCTCACGCGGGCGGTGCGCGAGTAGGCGAAGAGGGCGACGACGGCGCAGAAGGTGGTGACGGCCAGGGCGCGGTGGTCGAGCTGGACGAGGCTCGGGTTCTCGAGGACGTTGCGCCACCACAGGTCCGAGCCGTCCTCGCGGCGGCTGTAGAAGCGGTCAAACAGCTCGGCCGCAGGCGGGGTCAGGCCGTTGCCCATCATGGGGAACTCGTTGTAGATGAGGCCGGCGTCGAGCCCGGCGACCAGGGCGCCCGAAATGGCCGTCACGAAGACGAGGGCGGCCAGGCCGTGGGCGGAGCGCGAAAAGGCGCGCAGGGCCGGGTTGCGCAGCTGCTCGACCAGGCGCATCGCGACGGTCGGGTCGGCAACGAGGCGGCGGGTGCGCAGGGCCGTGAGGCCCGAGAGCAGCATCCACGAGTAGCAGACGAAGGCGGTGCCGAGGTGGGCGGCCAGGCGGTACTGCGAGACGCGGGGGTGGGAGCCGGGCGCGAAGAGGTCGTCGCGCAGGCCCGACTTGACCATCCACCAGCCGATGAAGCCCTGGAAGCCGATGAGGCAGCTGATGCCCGCCAGGTTGAAGGCCATGCGGCGCGTGACGCGGCGGCGGGCCACAAAGTAGGCCGCGGGCAGCACAAAGGTCAGGCCGACGACGCGGCCCCAAAGCCGGTGCGCCCACTCCATGAAGTAGATCTTCTTGAACTCGTCGAGCGTCATCTTGGAGTTGAGCACGGCGAACTCGGGCGAGGCGCGGTACTTGGCAAACTCGGACTCCCAGTCCTCGTCGCTGCGCGGCGGCAGGGAGCCCGTCACGGGCCGCCACTCGGTGATGCTCAGGCTGTACGGGAAAAAAAAAACGAGCCGTCAGCGGCGCCAGGCCCGAGGCTCAAGGGCCAGTGCAGGGGGAGGGGTTCCACTCACCCGGACTCGGTCAGCCGCGTCAGGCCACCAAAGACGACGATGCCGAAGACGCTGACAGCGCTTCCCAGGAGCCAGATGCCCACAGCCCTCGAGTTGGTCTCGGGGAACGAGCTGGCGCGCCCCGAGGCCGAAGCAGCAGCAGCAGCAGCCACCGCGGGCGTCGCCTCGGGCGCGGCGCTGCTAAAGGCCTTGCTTCCGCCCAAGGACCAGTTGGCTGGCAGGGGCTTTGCGGTGGCGGCTGTCCTCCCGGAGGCGAATCGTACGAGCTGGCGGCCGAGGCGTGCGGGCGGCAGCTGCGACGGCGTTTTGCGGCCGAGGCATTGGCGGCAGATGACCGACGGGGTCGATAGCCTGGCGAGGGCCCGCGGCATGCCGGCGTGTATGAAGGACATGTTTGCGGTGCTCAAGCGGCGAGAGCCTGCACAAGGTGAGGAACGGGCTCGCAAGAGCTCGGCTGGCACAGCTTCAAAGAAAAGTTGCGCCCAAATACCGGCGATGCAATTGGCCCGACGCTGCTCGGCGGGTTGGTGGTCTGACGGTGGGGTGGGGCTTGCCGAAAGGGGCAAGTGGTGGGGGCGGGGCGAGAGCAACGGGGCCCAATGGAGGGCTTGGGAATGCCCTCAAGTGCCGTTCAACTGCTGCCAAAATATGGTTTGCTGCATCCATCCGAGAGCATCATGGCACATCATTGGGAAAGGTCTGGCAGCCATGTAATTAATTAGTTGCAAAGGTGCCCAGAAATCTAGTTTGTTCATACAAAATCCCCAAACTTGCAGACCTGCTCCAGCTCGAGGGGCCAACGTTGCTCCAAATATGCATTAAATAATGAAAAGCAGGTATATCCCGTGTTGGTGGTATCGTATTCCTCACCCGTTCCCAGTCCGAACCCGCGCTCGCCGCGAACAGCGCATTTTTCATGTCTCGCTCTACGCATCGGCGCCCCAAATTCTAGTCATGTTCAACCCATTCGCAACAGAGCCCTCACCGCGAGCAGCCGCCTGGTCATGCCTTTTTGGATGCAGGGGCAGAGACTTGGGTGACGTCGTCGTCGACCTTGACTTTAGCGCCCCTGAAGATCTCGCGCAGGGTGCGCTTGGTCTTCTTCTTGCCGATTTCGTAGAGGGGCTTGTGCTCCTCGTGGATATCGTGCTCGTGCTCGTAGTCGACGTGCACAAAGGCCCGCTCGACGTCGCCGAGGCCCTCGAGCTTGCGCTGCAGCGACTGGCTGACGTCGTGCGAGATCCTCAGCGGGGTCTCGTCGTTCATGACAATGTCCACCTCGACGTAGTAGCGCTGTCCGGCGTGGTAGGCGCGACACTGTTTGATCGTCAGCATGACAGTGACGCTACACGTGCTGGCCACTAGATCAGGCCAGGCCAACAGTCGGGCAGGGCCGGCAGGGAACTCAAGCTTACCGTGTCGACCTTGAGGATCTGGTCGTCGTGAGTCATTGACATGTAGATGAGCTTGGAGAGGAAGTCCCTGGGCGCGGACTTGCCGACCAGCAGCCACACCTGCTCGAACGCGTTCGAAACCCACGAAAAGAGAATCAGGAGCGCGATACACATGGCACCGATCGGGTCCAGGTACCACGCAATCTTGGTGCCGATGATGGCCATGATCAGACCAAACGCGTTCACCACAATGTCGTTGCGATGGTCGATCTGATGAAGCATCCCACGTCGGTCAGCTTCGGACATCCGCGAGGCGCAGCGGCGGGAGAGGCCAGGGGTATTCTGAGTAGAAAGGATAGGGAGAGAGACTCACGTAGAAGACATGGACCGAAGGGTACTTGCGGTACATCAGGCAGAAGACCATCAGGGATCCCTTGGCAAAGACTAAAGCGGGCATCACAGTATGAGCAATCCATCCATCTGTTCATGCACGTTTCCGTTTAGGGCGAGGCCTATAAAAGTGACCAAAACTTACTTGCAATGGCGATAAAGACGATGGGGATGACCTGCAGCTCCTCGGCGTCATGCTGACCTCTGGCCAGAGTCCGGCCGGATTCAATCTGGAAGTGGCCGCCAGTCAGCTCGAAATCTAGCAGTGCGGGTTGCCGTTTTGTTTATTGTGGGAACTGCTTGATCCATTCTTACCAGGAGCTGAATAGCGACAGTAGTCATGAGGGCACAGAATAGGATGATGCCGATGGTCTCGATTCTGGTGCGGCCCTGTCCGGTGCGGAAGAATTCCTTGCATTAGAGCTTTGTCTTCTTGCCGGCATACCCCAGGCGGCCCGGTCCTGAGGGTCGGTCCGGGCTTACGGGCGTATGCGACGGTGTCCGGTCCTGGTATGCAAGGACTCACCACTGGGTACTTGTATATGCTGGGCCTGGCCGCCAATCTGGAAGTTATAAGCATCACGAAGGATGAGACGAGATCCATCTGTCGGTTGTCACTACGAGTCAACAAACGGCTGCATGAGGCGGTGGGCGGTCCGGGCCATCTCGGCTGCAGGGGAGACCTACGAAGGCATCGGCAGTCGTGGCGAAGAGCTAAAAGTCACCCAAGAGTCATTGGTCAACATCATGTCCGTATATTTGGTTGGTCTCTCGTCGTCGGAGCGCGGAAAGGCACGCAGGCATCAGGGTGCATCACATACGGAGAGTGATCCAGTTGCGATGGCGGCATAGAGCTGGATGACAAAGAGACAGAAGTTGACGGTGAAGGAGGCGTTGACGGCAAACTTGATCTTGGGCGCTACGCGAGCATCCTCCTCGAGTGTGTTTTGCTCCTCGTCGTCGGCGCCAAGGAACCTTTTTGAGGCGGCTTTTGTTAGCGTTGCACTAATTTTGACGAATACGCCACCATCTTGGCCGTTTTTTTTTCCCGAGCATGCCAAGGCCAAGAACGACACGCAGGCGTGGCCGAGCTTATCAGATGGACAAAAGGGTTCCCGAAGCGGACAGGATGCCGGTCGTGGAAGACGCAGAAAGCCCAAACGGGAAACAAAGGCGAAAGGCAAGATTAATAGAAAAAGAAGAAGGGGGACAAGAGTAAATTGGAAAGAGCAAACATACTGGTCAATCAAGTCGTTCTGCTTGGTGTAGTACTTCTTGAGCTTCCTCTTGTTGCCGTTGGGGTGGTCGATCTTCATCTGACGCTGGCTGACGTTGGCGCGGCGGTGCTGGCCAAAGTTGAGGGGGTCCGACACGACGGCGGCGCCGCTCGTCTCGGCACGAACCGACGGAGCATCACTGGCTGCCTTCTTCTCGTCTAGGGCCACCGGCTCCGGGCCGGCAGCGGCGTCCGCTTTGGTCCTTGCGGCGGGGACGGCTCCCACGACGGGGCTCGCTGGGAGGATGGCATCATCCTGGGCGGCAGCAGGTGCGGCTGCGGGGGTTCCTGATCAGCAACCGTCCACATTTTTCTGCGCGCCAAGAGCGGTGGCAGCGAACTGCTTGTCCGGGGCATGCCGTCCTGGGGATCGGGGCTGAGCAAGGTTGGGCCAAGGCTGATGTGCAGCGCTGGCAGGCGTGGCAGTGGACGACTCGACTCGGCCATGACAAGCACCGGCTCGAAACGCATCCGAAGTTTGCGATAAAGAGCAGTGGGCGTAGTATAACCAGGCAAGTAGGGAAAAAGAAGTGCGTGGAGGCAGGATCGCCTCAGAAAGAGGCACTGCAGCCGCGCCAAGGCGGCAAGACAAGACGAGACGAACACAGCCTGTGTGCTGTTTACATTGCACGTACCTGGTGCCGCGGAAGCTTTTCCCGATGGGTCGGACATGTCGGCAGGGCCTGCGTCTGCGTGCGTGAGAGAAGAGTGAAGACAAGAATGTCACGCCCGGCGTTTACTTCTCTCGATGGTCGCAAAAGAAACCGACGCAGGAAACAGCGGCCACATCAAACACGAGGCAGAAACACAAGGGCTGGGACGACGGATATCCCTCCCTTATACGTGAACACGCACTGGCGTCGGCACAAACCAATAAAAAAAAGAGGAGCCAGGCCTCCCGCCGCCAAAAGGAAAATTTGCCCTTGGCCAGTTGGCCAACTGCGCGCGAGCCCGAGTGACCCCATAGACAATCCGGCGAGCGCCCACCCGGGCGAGATTTGGGTCACGCTAACGAGCGGCAGCTGTGCTGCACGAAACGACGGCAAGTTGACGCGGGGTGAGGCGACATTCTAGGGCGAAAAGAGGGAGGGGCGCGACATTGGGACGGGGCCCCTGGCCGCAGGTTGAGCTGCCAGCAAATCACAGCGCTCGCATTTGCGCACGGGGGGTGGGTGCGCTGCCACCGCGGCTGGCAGCAGCGGCCAAAAGTCGGTCAAGTCGAGCCGACTATGGCGGGGGGGGGTTCCCAGGGTGAGGGTGACAAGAAGGCAGCGCTGCCGGAGTGCGTGCATGGGTCGCGATAGCAACGAACCCCCTTGAAAGGCTTGGCAGCCAACGCCTGGACACAGCAATCTGCACACGAGCACAAGAGATGGGGAATGGCGCACAAGCCCCCACCCCCAGCGCCAGAGGAGGGAGAGACAGCTCAGCGCGGAACAGGCTCAACCCATAGCGGCTATTATCGCAACCGAGTTAAGAGCAAGCAACAGCAGCCGGGCCTGCAAGGGTAGCAGCAAGAAACAAGACAAATCAAAGACCGGGAACAGCAAACGTGGTGCAAATTGCCGCGGCCGGCAGCGATAGCCGCCACCGCGAGCAAGGAAGAGGGCAAAGAAGGGAGCGAAAGGAAACAGCCGGCGACAGGGCCAGCAGAGAAAAGAACAAAAAGAAAAGAATAAAAAAAGAAACGGGCCAATGGCGTGTTACGTGCTGTCGCGACCGCCGCCGGTCCGGAAGACGGACGAGCCGTGGTGGGTGGGTCGGGTGGCAGCGCCAAGCGTCACAGAGGAGGCTCTTCCAGGGTGGCGCCAGGTGGCAAACGGTCAGCACGGGATGCCAAGGCTGATCCTGTGTTTTGAAGCATTTCATCTAGCCAGCGCTACCAGCCGCTCCTAGTCAGGTTGCGCGCCATCCGCGAGCAAAATTGCTTGTTCCGGTCGCTGCTGGGGCCCAGCAGCAGCAACATAAGCAGCAGCAGAACCCGCTCAAGACCCAGATGGCAGCATCTGGGGCACCGCACAGGAGCGACCCATATCGACCGCCTCCACAGCATCGAAGGGCGCTAGAATAGTCTAGGCGTGTGCGTGCGTGTGTGTGTATTCTTGGACCGATCGATGGTTGCCACTTTGGGCAAGCTGTCACGCGCCAGCTGATCCATGACATTCCCCAGGTCCCAAGCGGCCAAGAGAGCTAAGCAAATGGGGGACTGAGTAGATCGTCTGCGCTGGGCGCAACGCTGCCGCCGACTTGGCCCTTCCCCCACGTCTTGGAACCTTGCGATGCTTTCTTGGGGCTCTGTCGGCATTCCGGGGTTCCTTGGGTGGCCGCGACCTACCTAGCCTAGACATGACGACTGGGACGGCACTTGCAGCTGGCGGGCTTTGCAGCCCGCGCACACGGACGCGCGACCAAACATGAGGATGACGGCAAGAGGCAAAAAAGGCAGGGGCAAAAGGCAAGGCCCAAACCCACAATCGAATGACATGTGTTTGCAGCACTCAAGCAAGTCGCAGTTCCCGACCGGCTTGATCGGATCACGACAGCCAGCGCGCCTTCGGTGTTTCCAGCTATACGGGGCGCTTGATATTGTAGGCGTCGTCCAGTGCGGCGGCGCCCAAAGGGGCTAGCACGAGCAGTCGCGCAGTCGCGCAGCGCTCAGCTAGGCAGCTGTTGCCGCTGCTTGCTGCTGCTGCTACTGCGGCTTGCTGTGGGCTCCCACCTCCTCGGCGTGTGGCGTGGGGCGTCGCTGTTTCACGGGGCAGATCCCCACCTCAGCCAAGATATTTGAAATTTCGAGTCTTTTGGGTCCCCTGTCGAACGCACACTCCGGCAGTTTGCACCGGGCGGTTTCCAACCTTGTTGCCGCATTCCGCAGAGGGTCGAAACAACCTAACTTAGTCGCCGCCCGCCTGCTGGCTGAGAAGCTCCCGCGTCCCGCAGTCCCCTCCCTCCTTCGCCCCGCACCGCTGCACATGCATGAATTGGGTCTGGGTGCTGCTGGCAGGAGAGCCGCCGGGGCGAGCGGGCGTGCGGGCGTCTGAGCTTCCCAATCCCTCAGCCCTGGCGGGCAATGCGGGCAGAAACTCAAACGCACCCATTCTTCTTTCTTCTTTTTTTTTTCCACCCCTTGGTGGTTGCGGCCGGCCTGCGTCACCGTCAGCGTACGTTCGCCCGCGGATAGAGTTGGGGGATGATGCACACAGGCGGTCGGACGACGCCGAGCGCCAAGTTGAGCCTTGGCTCGGGTGCGCCTGCTGTCATCACAGCCGCCAGCCCGCCTCGCCCTGCCACTGTAGCTGGGGCTGGCTGCCATCTTGACTGCCAAGAGGCTCCTGGCCGCGAAGCTTGCCTGCGCTCTGGTATTCAGGTCCAAGACGGGCGCACCCTGGACCCTGGGGGGGAGCACACAATCCCCTCTCTTTCTCTCTCTCTCTCTCTCCACCCCCAGGGGCCGACCCTTGCCCTGGCCAGCCCTTGTCCTTGCCCACCCGCCTCTTTTGCCCCGAGCTGGGGGAGCGCGCCGCGGGCGTCTGCTGCTGTTCTCCATGCCCGCGGTCTCACAATTGTAGTGCATTTATGGACAGTGGGCGTATCCCGTGCTTCCGTCCGACAAGGCCCATCTCTGTCGTGCCAGCCGCTGCCCAGGGATTGGGCCGCGGCAAAAAAGGGGGGGCGTGCAAACCGTGCCTGGGGCGTCTGCCATGCCCATGCTGCTAACAAACTGCCCTCACAGCCAAAACAGATCCGGCTCCATTTTTGCAGCTGCCCCTTTTTTTTCACCTGTCTTTCTTCTTCGTCCCTTGCCCTTCCTGGACGCACATCTCAAATCGGCTTCCACGCCCTCCCCCAGAGCTGCATGCCTCCCTGGCCTTAGGTCGCAGATACCGCTTGAGAGACCCACTGCTCTTTGACCCGACCTGGGAAAAACGCATCGACGCCAGGCGTAGTCGGGGTGTTATAAGCTTGTATTAAAGAGGCTGATCTCCCAAATATACGACATAGCCCCCTTCCTGCTATGACCATGCCAGGCCGTCTTTCCATATGATAGTCGCTGGCGTGCTTCGTTTCTTTCTTGTTGTTTTCTCTTGACTTTCATGTTCTCTTCTCTTCACCCCCATTTTATTCACTTCTCCTGACGCTCAGCCGTCCTTTTTTCAAATCCCTTTCTTCTTTTTTATTCCAACACCGAGGCTGCCGGACGGCTTCGTTTGTTGCCTTCCATTCTCCAGCGCCTCTTTTTCCTTATTCCAGCCGGTTACTTGGCCCATAGGAAGCCATGGCGGAAGCAATGGAGAAAGTCAAGCCCATTTGCGGCGCCGACAAGGGAGATGCCGGGGAGTACGACCTGCCGCTGCACGTTGCTGCCGTCTGTGAGTGCTACGCCCATCAGCGAGATTCCCGCATCAAGCGTCCGGCTGCTGACCACTCTGCTTGAACCCGAATAAACAGTCCTGGTTTTCGCCGCCTCAATCTTTGGCGCCGGATTCCCAGTCACGGCCAAGAAGGTTAAGTGGATGAAGATCCCGCCCAAGGTCTTCTTTGCTTGCAAACACTTTGGAACAGGTGTCCTGATAGCAACGGCCTTTGTGCATCTGCTGCCCACCGCCTTCTTCAGTCTGTCGAACCCCTGCCTGCCCGATCTCTTCACCGAGGACTACCCGCCCCTGCCCGGCGTCATCATGATGGGCTCGCTCTTCTGTCTGTTCGTCATCGAGATGTACCTCAACGCCAAGACCGGAGGACACTCGCACGGTGGTCCGACAGGCGAAGACCTGGGCGGACACGGCCACGCCCACGGCACCAAGTCTTCCCCGCCGCGCCCGCCCCGCTACGACAACGACGACTTCGACGCGGACCAGATCGCTTTCGAGAAGCGCATGGCCCAGCAGATGTACGACCAGGAGCACAAGGTGGCTGCGGCTCGCCGCGACCCCTTCGCGGACACGGAGAAGGGCTATCCCGATAACTCTGAGATGCCGGCATGGTTCGTCGTCTTCTACGAGCAGTACGTGCGCCAGAGGCTCGAGATGATGAACATGATCCGCGAGACCGAGACGAACCAGGGTCGCCAGATCCAGGCCGCCAAGTCCTCGTGGGAGAACCCCAAGTCCGAGGTCAGGGTGGCGGCCAACAAGGCCAACGGCGTGGCGCCGCCGGGCCGGTGGCTGGATGAGAACGGCGAGGTCGTCGACCCCGATGTGTACCGTCGCATGTCGCTCAACATCACCATGCTCGAGGGCGGTATCCTTTTCCATTCCGTCTTCGTCGGTATGACCATCAGCATCACCAACGAGGGCTTCATCATCCTGCTCGTCGCCATCCTGTTCCACCAGATGTTTGAGGGTCTGGGTCTCGGTGCCCGTATCGCTGCCGTCCCCTACCCGCCCGGCAGCATCCGCCCGTGGCTGCTGGTGGTCGCCTTCGGCTCCACCGCGCCCATCGGCCAGGCCATCGGTCTTGCCGCCCGCAACTCGTACGACCCTGACAGCGCCTTTGGTCTCATCATCGTCGGTATCTTCAACGCCATGTAAGTCTACGTCGCCATTCTCTGCCACGCTGGCTTGACATGCTCCAAATGACACGGCTAACCATGGATTACCCCCGCCTATAGCTCGTCCGGTCTGCTGATCTACGCCGCCCTTGTCGACCTGCTCGCCGAGGACTTCCTTTCCGAGGAGGCGCAGGCCATCATGACCAAGAGCATGAAGATCACCGCCTTCTGCTGGGTCCTTCTGGGAGGTGAGTTGCTGCCAGCGCTCGGCACCCTGAACCCCCTGCCTGCTTGGCCGTGGACAACCCTGCTGACACAGATACATATATATAGCCCTTGGCATGTCCATCGTCGGTGCCTTCGCATAAGGGATTTCAAGGTTCCGGGTCTGCGCATTCAACGAAACAGCAAACGAGCTCGACAACCAGCCTGGCGAATTACACGAGTCATCCTACTCGTTGAGTCGAACACCTATACGACACAGACCCACGACGCAGGAAAAACCCCCCCCNGAGCAACTCGCACACGGAGACAGGTTGTACGTTTACGCTGGAGAACTCAAGATTGAAAGAGAAAAAAAAAATCGAAAAAGGGTCCAAAAAAACATTTTCTTCGTCTTTTAATAACCCCACACTCATTTTTACCTCTCTCTCCTTTTCTCCAACTCACCTGCCCACCGGCCTGGGCCCGGGTGCTGGAAGGACGAGCCACACACTCATTTACTACTTTGAGCAATCTCTTGGCTCCGTCACCTCTTGCTGGACACACAAGAGACATGATCCTTGCCCCTCGACGCGAAACCTCATCGCTGTGCGTGACCAAACCATGGATCCCATCACTGGGCGGGCGCCGCAGTGCCCTGTGGGGAACTCGAGGCCCTGAGCGCACCGTCGAAACCACCGCCGTTGCCGTCGCCAACACCACCACCATAACCGCTTCCCGGGAAAGCGAGGGATAAAGACCGACCTGTCTATCTGGGAAGTGGATTTTCTTTCTTCTTGTTTCTTTGCTCTGCTTTTTTTTTCTTTTCTTTGGCAGGCGAGCATACAGATGCCAGCGGGAACATAGAGCAGCGACATTTCTTGGCATGGAGGACACTGTCCGCAAGGGGGCGAGCAAAATAGGCTCGGTCGGACACTAATGGCCTGGCGCTTGGCGTCTGGGCGGCAAAGTGGCAGCCAACGGGATCTCTAATGGCGGGGATAGACGGGAAGGGAAATCGGTCACGATGTCTACGGCTACAGTTGGCGTTTATTTCCAGTGCGCTTGATTGCAGGGCTTGTACGAATAGCATCAATTTCAACCAACATCTCGGGTCACAAGCATATGCACAATGCACAAACTGCCTGGTGTGGCGGCGCCCGCCGCCGCCCGCATTGGGCAAAAAAATAAGTCCAGTCGGCCGCTCGTGGGGCTGGGCAACAAAAAAGAGGCTGGCGGATTGCTGGGCGAATGAGGGCTGAAACCGAGGCCCGTTTCAGCGGGACGAAAGTGGCAGCTTTGTACGATGCGGGCCGATGATTTAAACATCCGGAAACGGCGCAGCGCCTGGCTCATTTGTTTCGGGGCAGACTCCCGGGAAACCCCACGCATCTGGGCCCCAGAGGCAAGGGGGGATCCCAGAGGTAGGGGACTGACTGCCTGGGGTAGCGCAGCAGGGAAGGGGTGGGTGGTGTGTGTGGCGTGGGGCAACCCACCTGCCGGCAGCGCGCATGTCGTGTGGAGCCCTGCCCGGCACTGCTGAGGGCAGCTTGCGCCCCTTGAGCACTCCCATGGCGAATGCCCAGCTGGGCCATCGCTTGTTTCCATGGTGGGGATTTATTGATGTGGAGAGGCTCGAATGGATCACGACGGCCCAGTCTAGATCCGCTAGATGTTTCTTTGGTTGCTGGCTTGCACGTGCGGTGGCAAGTGGTCTGGGCTGTGTTGTGCCCGTCCGTGGAGACTGGCTATGTCATAAGGCGCGCGCTCCTGTACTTTGGTGCTCCGCTCGGAACCATCAGCCAATACGTATTGCTTTTCACACGGAGTTTTCCTGCTCCCTTTTTTCTCTTTTTTTCTTTTTTGCATGGCAGGTGGCGGAAACGCAAGTTGACGCAGCCTACATTTATGCACAAAGGACAAAAAAGAAGCGGAAAGTAAGAAAAGCAAATACGCAAATAAAACAGAGATAGAGGACGTTCGTATCCGTACCGTGCTCGGACAGACTTGGGGACGAGGCCGACGAGGCCGTCACCGAGAGCGTGCCAAGCATTGCTCGCCGCTGACATCTGATGCGCGCACGCAAGCAAGCAGCCTGCAAGCCCTCATGCCAGACGGGAAGGGATGAAGGCAGGCAGAGGGAAAGAACAGACGCGTGCCGTGCGAGGAAAATAGGATGAACAGCAGCCCATCCACCCTGCTGACACACTTGCGTCCATGGTTATTTTGGTTTCTCCCTGCAGAGCCGGAGGGGATTGGGTGTGGCCCGGCAAGTCTGCGCCGAGATATCGACCACCAGAGAGAGAGAGAGAGAGAGAGAGAGAGAGAGAGAGAGAGAGAGAGAGAGAGAGAGAGAGACTGTAGACACCCGTGCGCCTGCGTGACTGGATACTCCCGCACGCCCGCCCGTGTCGTGTCGTGGGAGGCAGGTAGAGGCGCGGCCGCTGTCGCATGTTGGGTGCTCGACGGCGGATCGCCAATCACAGTTTCTTGGCGGTCTCAAGCCTCGAAGGGTCTTTGACACGGGCGCCAGCAGCGTGGCGGCCCTTGAAACCTTGCACTGCACCTCTCCTGAACCCGCTACCCCCCGCCTGGTGCTCCAGCAGCGCACATGTGGACTTCTCGCTTCTAGAAGCCTCGAGCATGTTTTGGCCGTTTGCAAACGCCCGATTTGAGCGGCAGGGAGGGGGTGTGTGTGCAAGAGTCGCGGCGGCGATAACGAACATACGCACGAGATGAGCGCATGGTCGTGGCGGTCGTGGTGGAGGGAGGGGCAAGGGAGAAGAGGGCCACCGAAAGAATGCCCGCGTGCGTGTTTGAGGGCAGCTGCAACCAGCAAGTTTGTGCAAGGCGGCGAGCCCGGAAAATGAATCCAATTGATCGAGCAAACAAAGGTTCCTGCAACTGCCAAGGCTGGAGGACAGCAGAGAAACACAGAGGAGGGTTGTCCGCATCACCTCGCACCAATGCAAAATCCAAACAGAACTTACCAGCCGCCCTTTGCGATGGGAGGCCGGAAATAGAGATGGCAGCATTCCAGCGATATGCAGCCAAAAACAAAGACAGATGATGGCTGGCGAAAAGTCGCCCAGCGCCTGTTCCATTTCCATGTGCTCTCCCTCTCCGTATACCCGCGAAAGCGTAGCCCTGTTTAACTTGCATCCCAAGACATGGGATACGAACACATACGACTGGGAACTCTGGCCAAGGACACGATAGACGGAAACTACGCCCACCCCCTGAGCGACCAACATGTCATCCTCAACTCAGGCTACGGATCCGTCTGAGGGCCTCACTATCGTCAAGTACCTGATCGACCGGCGAGGATATCCCAAGGCGCTCGTCCGCCGCGAAAGCGATGGTGAGATGCTGTTAGGCGAGACGATGGAGGGTGGCGGGAAGCCCGAAGCCGTGTCCATGATGATGGGTAGCAGCTACGGCACCGTGCTGCAGAACCTGCTCAACCACGAGAACCTCGTCTCCATCGCCGGCTTCGTCTCCGCAACCGATGATCCTTGGTCCGGCGGCGGCGGCGGCATACAGACCCGCTACATGCTGTGGGACTACTGCGACGCCGGCACGCTCGAGATGCTCCTGCGGGAGCCCCCGGTGCTGCCGCGCGCCGACGGCCAGTTCCTCCCGGCCTCGCTGTGCTGGCACGTGGTGCTGTCGCTGCTCCGCGCGCTCACATGGCTGCATCACGGCTACCGCGAGGACGAGGTGGCCTACATGGTCGAGCGGGCCGACGGTGACGTGCGCTTCGGCAACAACAAAGAGTGCAGGGTCAAGCGCGAGACGCGGGCCTTCGTGGCCGACCCGGATTGGATGCCCATGCTGCACCGCGCGATTACGCCCGAGAACGTCTTCTTCCAGCAGCCGCGGGGGATAGAGACGTACGGGCTCTGCAAGCTGGGCAACTACTCCAACGTCCACATCTCGGGCCACGTCTCCGACCGGTCGACCGAGGGCGTCGTGGTGGCGCCGGCCAAGGGAGATGCCCCCGTCCTAGCGATGGGGAACGCGCTGGTCTTGGGGAGGAAGAACATACTCAAGATGCCCAAGGTACTTCTTTCACCCGTGCCATGACAGAAACCCCGGAAGCAAGAGGGCAGGCGGCTGACACGGCGCCCACCCTGGGGCTGCTCTCTCTCGCTCAGGACAAGCGGCCCTACACAAGGGGCAGCGACCTCTTCGCCGTCGGGGCGCTCCTGTTCCGCATGATGACGTGCACAGACCTGCCGGACCCGGACGAGTGTCCGGACTGCGGCTGTCTGCACCTGGACCTGGACGCGACCAAGTGCGCACACGGCTGCCGGGAGGCGGTCGACGTGCGAAAGGGTCCGGAGCTGTTCGCGGGGCTGGAAGAGTACGCGGGCGGGCTCGACGCCGTCGTCGGGGACCTGCTCCGACACCACCGCAGCACCACGTGCCCGCCCACGTGGGAGGTGCTGAAGATTGCCGAGCACCAGTTTGCCAGGTGGCGGCGGACCAGCGCCGACGGGCGCTTGTTTGTGCCGCTCGAGCAGGACCTGCACCGCCGCTGGGACGCGGTTTATGCCAGGGCTGACCAGCGGCTCCAGGAGGGGCCTCCCCTGCAGATGGGCATCTGAGGCCCCTGGCAGCCGTGCAGAATTGGGAGAGCAGGGTGGAGTCTGGTGTGTTGGGCAATTATTGCTTGTGTCGGTACTTGTACCTGGGCACCTGCTGTAGGCTAAGTCTAGACTAGTCTAGGTGGGCGGGTAGCTATGGCCGGCTGATGAATCAGCCTGCTTGTTGGGCGCGCGCAGTGCAACGAGTGAGATTTGGTGGGCTTCGGGCACCGACGGCGCAGGTGGGGCTGCACTATGGTCGGGGACACTAGGCTGGTTGCGGCCCCCACATGCACGGAGTAGCCTGTCCCAGCGCGCGCGCGTGTGCCCCGCAGTTGCAGTTGCAGTTGCGGTTGCAGTTGGGTCGGGTGGCGCCTGCTATGTATGTACTGTAGCTGCTACCGCCTCCAGGCCTGCGTAATTTACATGTACAGCAAGTAGGCAGGAGCTGCACGCATCTCGCACGCCACCAAGTCTCCCGTCCCAGCCCGCGACACTCAGCTGCAGCCGCGGCACGGAACCCCCAAATCTCCCCTGCGCGTGCTCCCCAGCCCAGCGTCCGACTGTTCAATTGGTCAGCCACGGCAGCCAGCAGCCAGCAACCTGCAGACGCAAGAAATCTGCTGCGCCCGGCACAGAACACCGTCCTCCACAACACCAATCGGCTCCAACCCCCAACATCGATCGGTGCCGTAGCCTCAAACCCCCTCTGCCTCGCCTTATCGTGTAGACCAACCAAACGCCGCACCGCCTGGCGACGCCATCGACCAGCGAGACGCCCAGACGACGGACGGCGGGCGGGGGAAGAAGCCACCTGCCGACGACGCAACAGCAGCAGCAACCCACAGCAGGTTCCGCCGGCCCCAGCTAGCTTGCCACCACGCGCTCCAGCCCTCGCCTCCTCGCGAGCAAGAGATGCCGGCGATGCAGACACAGCACCACCAGAACCTCCCGCCCGCGGCCGGCCCCCCTCCGCTGCTCTACACGAAGCGCCTCTCCAGCTTCCTGCACGCGAGCCTCTCGCCCCAGATCCACTCGGCCATCGTCACCACCCTGTCGGGCAAGCTACTGGCCTACGCCTCCAGCCACCCCGTCAGCACCCTACGCACCCAGTGCACAGTCGCCGCCTCCATCTGGGCCATCCAGTCCGCCACCTCCCCGTCCCCGACCGCCGCCGCCGCCGC
>PYSQ01000286.1:0-41935 GCA_003049435.1 Nakataea oryzae
TATATATATATATATATATATATATATGCACAAAAGAACACGTGCACATTATAATAACTCATCCGAGCGCGGCGCAAAACCCCTCCAGCGCGGCGCCGTCGTACGCCTGCCAGCGGCGCGTGACGGCCACGAGGCCGTTGAGCCTGACGAGGGCGCCCGCGACGACGAGCAGGTGCATCCAGTTGTGGCTCTGGCCGAGAAGGTCGAAGCGGCCGGGGAACCAGCGCTCGGGGACGCGCGCGGCGTAGACGGCCGAGCCTGTGAAGTTGACGGCGGCCAGGCCGAGGAAGGAGCCGAGGCCGGCCATGCCGTCGAGCCGGGCCCAGCCGAAGCGGCGCAGGCCCTGGGCCAGGGGCACGAACAGGCTCGCGCCCAGGAGGGCGTAGACGAGGAAGCGGGCGGGCCGGTACGAAGGCCGCCTGAAGCGGGGACGCAGGGTGAGGACGCCGCAGCCCAGGGCGGCGGCGGTCAGCAGGGCCAGGTGGCCGTTGCGGACGGCCGGGTGGCAGTAGAAGGCAAAGTGGGCGGCCGAGACGCCGGTGCCCCAGAGCACAAAGACGATGCCCAGGTGGTCGAGCTCGTTGCCCAGCCTGTGGACCTCGGGGCTGTGGTCGGACAAGGTGTGGAACGAGGACGAGAGGACGAAGCACATGACCACGGCCATGTAGTAGACGCCCACCGCGACCCTGTCCTCGAGCCTCACGTCGTCGATCAGGTGAGAAAAGAGGAAAAAGTGGGCGAAAAGGCCGGCGAAAAGGAGAGCGCCCAGCAAATGGGACCAGATGTTTGCTTTTGGAGCTGTCAGTTGCTGGCCAAGCCGACATGTGCCCTTGCGATGAGGGGGAAAATGGGGACACGAACTGGTCTCATTGTGGACGGTGAAGATGCTCCATATCGACGTGATGTAAGAGAACGAGGCACGGCTGTGTTCGTTCGAGAACTGTTAGATGGGTGTGGCCGACAGCTTCCTGAAATGTAGAGTGTACGTACCGGTAGCCAGTCAAGATAAACTCGTTATCTCTGGTCTAGTTGTTAAAGAAAAATCCCCCAACAAGCAGCCCGCCGAGTCCACGTACCGCTGCCAGGGAGCTACACGGGGGCAACAGAGCAAAGTTAGCCTCTGTATTCGTCATGGCGCAAGCCGCGGCCCCCCCCCCCCCCCNCGGGCGGGGCCTTGTGCCTTTACTCCCATTGTTTTGTCGGCTGGCAAGGCGATGCCAGGCCTGGTATGAAGCAAGTCCGAGAGGCGGGGGGTGTTTTTGGTGGTTGCAGGTTGGGTCGTCCAAACACAAAACAAACACACGATGCCTGGCGCCTCTCGAGGCTGCCCATCCCTCGCTATTTGATACCCGGCCGGGCCTGGAGGCCTCGGCAAATTAAAACAATCCCCCCCAACGTCGTAGGCGCTAACGGAATGCACGTGGGCGCTTGTTCGCCAGGGCATTGCCGCGACGCGTCCAGTAGAAACCGAACCGAGCCTGTCAAGGTGGAGTTTGTGGGGGTGGCGTGGCAGCCTGGCAAATCCAATAGCGGGGCGCGATTGTTCGGAGGGATTATCGCCAAACGACGAGGGCTGCATGGTTTTTTGGCCGCCGCGGAGTCTGTCGAGGATGCTATTATTTGAAGCTACATCGACATGCATCTGCAGGCTATTCATGGCGAGCTTGCAACTCGTTCCTGCAGGCTTGAAACAGCGGCCCTTCGCGCGCTGCTGTGGCCATACAATTCGAGGTTGCCCATGGCTTTATAGCGCACATCTTCCATCCCGTCGATTTCTCTCCATGCTCTGTTTTCCAGCTCAGTCGTTCGTATTGGGCACTTGACTCCAAGCCTCCTTCCCTGCCGATTCTTCTACATCCTCTGCTATAATGCCGCCATGACGAACAGAACCGCCGACTCGGTGATGGTTGGGTACGTTAGCGACCCGAGCGGGCGAGGCACCATATCTCTGCTTGCCTCCTCCGTCCTAACCCTCGTCCTTTGCGTTTGGTCGGCCCTGCACTTCAACGTCCCATCTCCGCGCCAAACCACAGCCCAAGGGATGCTGCTCAGCGTCAAATGGGTCATCGCGGGCATCTACGCCCCCGAGCTTGTCGTCTTCACCGCCTGGAGGCAGTGGTCCTCGGCACGCCTGCTCCAGGCCCTGGTGGACGAATCCAAAGGATCGCCAGGTCTTCCGGCAAGGCCCGAGTGGACCATGACGCACAGCTTCTTTGCCTGCACCGGCGGCTTCGCCTTTGAGCTCCCGGGGCTCGAGAGGCCGTCTCCGTCCCAGGAAGCGCACGAGGGCCAGGCCCCGAGGCGGCTCACTCTCACCGCCAGAGGGATGGCCCTCCTCGCGCGCTGCGGCCGCATCCCGGACGTCAGCCGCGCCGAGATTGAGGACAAGAGCAAGGCGAACAACCTCGCAAAGGCCACGGTGCTGCTCCAGGCGACATGGATGCTCGTCCAGGTGCTCGGGAGGCTCGCCGCCTGTCTTCCGGTGACCTTGCTGGAAGTCAACACCGTCGCTCACGTGTGAGTGTCCCACCTCCCACGAGAAGCCGTGTCCTGCTTCGCGAGGCCTCTGTTTTTCTTTTCTTTTCTGACCAAGAGGACCCTTGCAGGCTCTGCGCGTTCGCAATGTACATTTTCTGGTGGCACAAGCCCCTGCTGCCGCGGGAGCCCGTGGTCATCCGAGACCCAAGCCTGGTCCCGCTTGCTGCGTTCATGTATTGCAGCAGCGAGATGAGCGGCTACGTCGACCCGAAGAGGGTGCAGTCGCAAACGGTCATCAAGACTCTTTTTGCCCATCTCAACCTCTATTCGAAAACCCCCGAGCTGGAAACTCTATGTCTTCGCTCGGCGCAGCAGACCTTGGCCGAACACGACGGTCCTAATCCTCCCAAGACGCGCTTGGTGAACGTGGACGCCCTTCTCCAAGGAAGAATTGAGCAAGCGCCCGACTCCTGCCTTGCCCGGGTCCGGTCCCAGCGCGAAAAGGAGAAGGGGACCGCCTTCTTCGAGAGACGCCCGCGGGTGGTCAACCCGCGCCCAGACGGCTCCAGCGCGTCGCCGAGCGACCGCGCCAGATGGGGCCACGTCCTCCGCTGCCTGCAGGACTACCCGCCGCTCGTGGGCGGGAGGTCCAGCCTCGAGCACAAGCTCGCAGACGGGACGCGCTGCACGCACCTCGGGCCGGAGGAGCTCGTCGCCGACCACGTCGGCAACTGGCCGTCCGACGACCTCCTCCGCAGCGTCGACGGCCTCATGGTGGGCATGGCGCTGTGGCTCGCCAACCTGTGCTACGGCGGCATCCACGCCGCCTCCTGGAACGACCGCTTCCCGACCGAGGCCGAGCGGTGGGTCTGGCGGGCCTCGGCGGCCTACATCACCTTCTGCGGGGGACTCTGGGTCATGCTGAACTTCCTGGTTGCGAGGTTCCGGAGGCTGAACCAGTTTTGGGAGCACTGGATGGACGGCAAGAAGCCGCTCTGGCAGAGCTTCGTGCTAGGAATCGTCGTCTTCATATGTGGACTCGGCCTGGTGTTTTCTCGTGGCTTTATCGTCATTGAGGCATTTATAAGCGTCAGGGAGATGCCGCGCTCGGCCTATCAAACTCCAGAGTGGTCGGATATGATCCCACACTTTTAGGTCGGGCAGAGTTGGCGGCCGACTGGGCATCTTATGGACAAGAAGAACCATACGTACAGTGCGCCCACCTATATGGCTGCTAACACGACCCCCAAGATATCATCAATGATTGTAATTTTACTTGATCGTTCTACTAAATGACTACTTTTCTCGTTCTCTACATGCAGAGCAGTTGATAGGCTCTGGTGGCCGTCGCTCGTCAGAAGTGGATCTGGGGCGTGGCAGATCCAAAGGAGAGAATCCTGCTTTATATTCCCTTCGGGCGGCTTGCCTCCCGCGTGAGTGTTGCCGTCGACTTGTCAAGGAGGCGCCACTAGGCCCCATCAACGTTCTAGCTGCCAAGCATCAGTCTGGCGAGGAGGAGGATTATGATGCGGAGAAGGGGTTCGATGCGATGGCCCACAAGGCTCTTGCCCCTTGAAATGATGACTAAAAAGCCCTCCTACTTTCACCACGTGGCTCTTGTCTGACGTGCGTGATGCTGGTGCCGAAATCGACCATCACATGACCAAATGCGGCTTCCCCGACGATATTCGCACCATCCCCTTGGGTCTCGATGATGCCGTTCTCTCTCTACCTCTCTTGTACGGCTAGGCGCGCACAAAAACCTTGCATTCCGATTGCATATGCTGCCCAGATAGGTTGATGCCCAACGGGTGCCGCCTCCAACTGCCACGAGTTGCGGTGAGGCCGAAATGTCACTGCCGTTGTACCCTCCCCCTGGGTGATCCATACGGCATCAAGCTCGGCTCGGAACCGAGCGGACTTGTGTGCGGCGTGCATTCGGTGAGCGGGAAGCCTCTGGGGAGGGCGTGTGAGTGGGTGACGGCTGGCCCCTGGTAGGGCTGGTTGGTGCCCTTGACCTGGGCCATGGGGTTTGCAGCCTCGCTGCAGGAACCCAGCCACTCCCCGTCCAGAAAACGGGTAAACTGACGTGTCGGAAAAGGGGGAGGGTGTGTGGGAGGAGAGAGTTCCACCGCGTTCGGCCACCGGCAGCCAGGCCGGACGTACCTGTGAGCAAGCATACAAACAACTGGGGCGACCCGGCAGGAAGGATTCCAGAAAATTCTTTCGAGACAAACCAGACGTCCCTGGAAGGAATGGGGTCTCCATTCCACGGCATTGGCCCACGAGGCACAACGTATATGCAGGGGCAATGATTAAAATTACATTTACACTCATAGCAGCACGTATCGGCTTGGATCCACACTATAGAGCGACGACTAGAAACACACTAGCCCAACGGGTAGGGGTCGGACACTGATCACGGAGACGAAAACACCAAGAGCGGATCAAGGACGACCGCTCCCCCGGGGGCAGTCGACAAGCATGGAACGGACCGAGAGCCCACAACCGCTCACTTCGTAAAGCAGCGACAATACGCCTTCCCAAACGAGGCATCTGATTCGCGACCCCAGCCTCGGCGAGCGGAGTGGAGTCGAGATTCCGGGAGAAGAAAAACAAAAGAACCAACCAGGCAACTCCGACTCAAGCAAGCCCTGTCTTCTCCTCCTCGACCTTTTGTCGAATAACGTGAATGATAATCTTGGACCTCAGCCAGTGCGGAAGCAGGTTTGCCGCAATGTCCTGAACCGCGTGCCAAAAATACGGCACGACCACGGGCCTGCCGCAGCCGACGCGGGCCAGGATGCACCGCGCGACGGTGCCGGCGTCGGGGACAAACAGGCCGGCCTTGCGGCCCTGGTGCGACGTGCCCGTCGAGTCGCCGACCCTGACGCACATGACCTCGACCTGGCCGCGGCTGCCGCCCTCAAAGGCGGCGTCGAGGGCCAGCGAGGCCGACATGCAGTTGAGGAAGGCCTTGGCGGGCGCGTACGACGGCAGGCGCGGCATGGCCTGGTCCGACATGGAGCCGGTGTTGACGATGAGGGCGGGCGCGGCGGCCACGAGGCGCGGCATGAGCACCGACGTCAGGATCAGCGGGAACGAGGCGTTGGCCGACACGTTGGCGGCCAGGGACTCGGGGCTGTACAACTCGATGCCGCAAAAGGGCGAGGGGTCGTGCAGGGCGCCGCCGGCGTTGTTGATGACCACGGTCAGGTGCAGGTCGGCCAGCTGGGCGGCGATGGAGGCGAAGTCGACGACGGGGGCCGGGGAGGCGGATGCTGCTGCGCCGATGTCGGCCTTCTTGCAGCAGCCGGGGCACGGCACGCGGCTCACGTCGACGATGAGCGTGCGGAACTTGCGAGACGGGAAGCGGGCGACGAGGGCCTCCTCGACCTTTGCCAGCTTGGCGGGGTTGCGGCCGTGCAGGACGACGTTGAAGCCGAAGCCGGCGAGTTCCGTGGCCAGGTGCCTGCCAATGCCGTCGGAGGCGCCCGTCACCAGGGCCCAGGGGGGCCGTTGTTGGCCTTTGTGCTGCCGCTGTGTCTGGCCGTGTTCCTGCGCGTCGCCGCTGCCGCCACCCGCGGGCCCGCCGCCGTGGTGCAGGTACCGGCCGAGGCGCGAGGGGCGCGCATAGGTGAAGGCGAACGAGAGCATGTGGTAGGCCCAGTAGACGGCCGTGAGCAGGCCGACGGCGGCGAATGGGAGCGTCGGGCCCAGGATGGGCCCCAGAAGGTCGGCGCCGGCTTCGCGGCCTGCCATGCTGAGAGCTTGGGGGGATTGCGCTAAGGCGAAAAGGGACGCGGCCAGGGTTGAGAAACGCGCAGGCGGACGAGCCAGGACCAGGGCAAGCACGTAGCGCGGCTGGTTGTTTGCAATCTCGAGCCTTCTTTTCCTCTTTCTTATGCGCGCTTGTCAATCACGACGTCGCGAGCAAACTCAATCGAGATGGCAGAGCCAATGGACGCAATTGACAGCATGCGAGTCTTTTTGCGCTTTCTCGGGGATCCTGGTCTCTCGCCTATCTGCGACTACTGCACAGGTCATGCGGGTCTCGTGGAGAGAGAAAGGAGGCGGATTTGCGATCGCAGGCGGCCCAGAGAGGCAAAAGAGAAAGGCCAGCAGCACGGGGCCAAACCGTGTGCGAGACACGGCAGGGCGCGTGTTCGGCAAGCCGGTATGGACGGTTGCCGCAAGGGCAACCGTCCGGTATCCTGGCCCAGCCCCTCGCCCCTCGCATGCTACCATGTTCTTTGATCGCTCCGCAACAAAAAGAGAGAAAAAAAAGTCGATGGATGGATGGATGGATGCCAATGCTACCGAGCAGGGTTGTGCTGGATGTGGGGAAGGGGAAGGGGCGGAGAGAAGGAAAGAAGGAAAAAAAAAAGGAAAAAAAGGGTAACAGCGGACAGCGATGCGGAAGGCTCGCTCGAGTCATCCGAATGGGGGGCGGGAAACATCACTTGACTAAACATATGGGCAGCGAACCCTGATTCCCCGCATCTGCCTGGGAATGCCCTTTTCTGTTTAATGGCGGGTGGCTTTTTCCCGGCTCCTGGCTCCTAGCTCCTCGAGAGCGGTGCGGCGGCGGCCTGGTCGGGCATCGGTGGGCGGGCAAGCGAGCCAAGGCGGCCAGCGGAGGAGTTTCCTATTCCGGGCGGCTCGGTGAGCGCGTCGGACCAGCGTGGGAAACATCATGTTATGGACACGAAGCCGTGGTGCGTTGCGGGAGCAAAAACGAAACAAAACAGGCGGGAGCGACAGAGACCGAGGCCCGCACGGGCTGCTGGCAGGGCCGCCGCACAGCGCTAGCAAGCACGCGAGGCCGGGAGGCAGCAGGGCGAGCGAGTCGGCGACTCGGGCATGGTTGGGACGGACGGGCCTGGGCAAGCATGGTCGGTCGGGTAGCGGTAGCGGCAGACGGGCTGAGCATGCTTGGGGCTGCTGCTGGTGCTGCAGGTGCAGGTGCAGGTGCAGCTGCTGGATACATGCGCTGGGTACATGCACTGTGGTGTCAGCCAGGGGTCCTCGGCAAATTCTGCGCACATGGGAGGTGGGCCGCTGCCGGCCCACGGCGCTGCGTCGCATTGGCTCCAATCTCAGGTCTGATTCGGCGCGCGGTGGGGTGGCGGTGCGGTTAGCCTGTTCGAAGGCCACGCCGAACATTCCATTGCTGCCAGCGGGTGGAGGGGCCCCCAGGCCAGGATGCCCCAGGGCTCCAGGGCTACAGGCCACGCCTGCGTCACGTAGCGCGCATCGTACATGAAATTGTGGCTGGCTGCCATCGGGGCCGTCCCAGGGGTGCCAGGCCGGCCACCTGGACACGCTAGAGCAGAGCTAGCACCGCTCGGCCTCGACTCCCCCCCTCGCCCAGCGCCGCGGCCGCCAAACGTCATCTGCGCGCCGCCGACGAGCCACAACGGTCGCACCAACGTTAGGCTTGCATGCGTGCTGCCCGGGGGGCCAGTTCCGCTGCAATTGTCCGAGTGCTGCTTTATGCGCGCGCGCCCTGCTCCTGCTTCGCCTCGCCCTTCGCTGCCGGCCCACTTGGGTGCGCCCTCTCCCTCCCTCCCTCGCTCCTTCCCTCCCTTTCTCCGTGCCTCGCTCCTCCCATCTCCCTCGTGCACATCACAGCGTGACCGTGCCTGCGTGGTGGTGGCATGGCCGTCCCATCCCGGCTGCAGCCTCTTGCCCACGCGTTCCAGCCTGTCGTCGTCCCGTCCTCCCCACTAAGCCAACCCCTGGCCTCGAGGCGCCATGACAGGGCGCCTGTCGACGCCACGACGCCCACGACACCACGACACCACGCAGCGCCGCCCGCGCGCATCCCACCCCGGACCATGTCGGCAGACACACGACACTGCCGAGACGTCCCATCTTTCCCTTGCCTTCCCTCCTGCCCTGCCTCCCCTCCCCTCCCACATCGCAACCGGGGCGCATTTTTGGGCCGTCGTATCTGGCGATCCAACGGCCGGCGCCATGTCCTAGCGCCTGGGAGGCGTCCATCCGGATCCCTACACCGAGCTGCCCAGCAAGGGTCCTTCCCTGCCTCGTGCGTGCCGCCCACGACACCGCCAGGTCAAGGGACGGACAGGTCGCAGTGCGACTTTTCAGATGGGGCGAGGGCCTGAATCTGTCCGAGCGCTCTCCCCCTACACTCCCATCCCCATCCCATGCCCTCCCTTCCCTTCCCTTCCCTTCCCTTCCCTTCCCTTCCCTTCTTCCTGCCCTTGTCGGGCGCCGAGCTTTGACGCCCGCCCGCCGTCCACATTTCGCTCTCGCCTTATCATCACCCGTTCGCGCGGGTGTGTATTGTGTCATGTCTGCGCTAGTCACCCGTCCTCTCCCATCCCCGTCCCTCCACTCCCATCTCCTCTCCTCCATCCCCAGTGGAACCGGCCGCTTGTCCCGATCAAGTGCGGCAGAGACCCGTGCTCACGTACCTACAACCGCAAATGAAGCACCCCAGCCCTCGTGTATCCTGCATCCGTCGGGACTACTCGCCGTGAGGCGCCCTCTGGGTGGGTCCAAGGCTTTTTCTGGGCTGTCGTCGTCGCGTGCCACCAAGCAGAACCGCGACAACGACCACCAGGAACCTTTGCAGAGAGCCGATTGGGGGGGGACAAGGTGGCGTATCACTAGAGCACAAGAGAGAGACAGCAGGCAACGGCGGCTAGCGGGGACACACCTGGTCGGGGAGAACCCCTGGACTGTTCCGGGAGACACAAGAACACAAGGGAGGCTAGAGACCCGACGGGGAGGACGGAAAGAAAAAAGGAAAGAAAAAAATTAGCAACGTGAAATAAGAAGTGGAGATGGATGCTGCCGTTGGGGGTGGATTCGTCGCTACGCAGCCGGAGATATTTGTGGTATCTGTGCTTTTTTTTTCTTCATCACCCTTGACCAGTCTAACCTAAAGCTGGTAGCGTTGACGTATGACATGGATGGCTTCTCACTGGTGCCGTATGGTCCCTGACGATTTCCCAGAGTCTACGGTAGCAAGGGGGTGCTACCAGCCCTGGTTCCATTACACCCATATATGCTGTCCGACCAGTAAGGAGCGAGTGCCCAACGATGCTGCGCCGACTCAGTTTTGGGCGTTAGCAGAGAAACACAAGGCCGTATGTTGATCGACGCGGACCGCTGCACACTGCGCGCCGTGTCCTGGGAGCACCGCTTGCTCGCATGATGAACTAGTAGCCGTCTCATCATGGCTTTAATTTAGTCGAGGGGAGAAGGGCAAAATAAAATTAAGAAAGAAAGACGGAAGAAGAAAAGGAGCGGTGCGATAGGGGGATGAGGTTAGTGGCAGACAGCCTCAACGGCCGGCTAGCCCCGCTCTCTTCGTCGACGTACCTTGTGGGCTCCTGCTCATATTATTTGTTTTTATCTTTTGTTATTATTACTATTATTCCTGTTCCGTCTGGTCTCCCTTATCGTCTGTTTTTTTTTATTTTACTTCGGTGCTTCACTTCCTTCTAGAATATCCCTTGTCATGCCCATCCTTGTCCCCTGGTCCTCTCTTGGTATGCCACCCCCAGCTAACGCCCTGCGGGGAATGACCGCCCGTCGACAAGTAGCCTTCTGGAACTCCAGAGACTCACTGACTCGCCTGGGATCGCCATGGTTCATCTGGATAGCTCTCTGTTGGAGCTTGCTGGTGGGGGAGGCAGGTGACAATGAAAGTGAGCTTTCCTATTTCAACCCAAGTACGGACAGCTAAAGCTGCCTTGCGGTTTGCTGCTCGATTCGCAGCCGACGTGATCCCGATTCGACAACAAATGGTCCACCACACACGACAGGAGTGTCGATGAGTGCGCATACGCGTGATAGGGTGGAGCTATAGGAGAGCGACAACAGCCTTCTCTTGTTCCTCCCTGTCCGCCAAGAGACAAGGCCAGGGCCTACAGCAACAGGCCGAAGCCTCAAGTCAGGGAGGGATATAAACTCCGAGGCCTGTCTGCCTTGTCCAGTCCACCAAGCCGCCGGTAGCAGCAGCAGCAAACGCCATCCTTCCACCCTCGTTTCGCTTCCCAAGAGCAACCCCTGAAGGTGACACTGCGTGGTATTTGGAGTCGCCCACCGGGCCTTGCCGCGGTCAACAACACATTTTGTGGAACCACCAACGCTCTACCCAGGCGCCCAACCCGTCCGGGATCTACTTTCTCCTGAGCTGTCACTGGAACAAGCCCACTCTATTCGTACCCGACCGCCGTCGACCCCCGGTCTCACAGTCTCATATCACCACCGCGTTACGTTTGGTTTGGTTTCGCGCGCTCGTTATTTCCTTATAACCTCCTCCCTCCTTCCTTCCTTCCCCTCCCAGCCGAGGGGAGAGGTGCTGCTCAAGACACAAAACTTTGTTTTCCATTCCTTCTTGCTTCTTCTTCTTCTTCTTCTTCTTCTTCTTCTTCTTTCTGTCCCGCTCAACAGAGGTCCTCTCCGCAAAGCGAAAAACGCAACCATGGTTCTCATCCGGGCTATGGTCTGGTCCTGTACCTCGGCCTCGTCGCTGGGTTCCTCGTCCGGTAGCCTCGCGCTCGTCTTCAGCTTTGGCGTTGGGCTGCTGGGCCTGGCCATGGTCATGGCCAGGCTTTTGCCGGAGCCGCTGCGACCCGTCGCACTTCGAGGCCATAACGGCCGCTACCGGGCCAAGCGGCCCCCACTGCCGCCCGGCCCGCCTGGCGAGTTTATTCTGGGCCACTCCCGCGTGGTACCTTTCGAGGCGCCCTTCAAGAAGTATGTCGAGTGGGGTGCAGAGTACGGTACGCTTTACTTTTCTTCTTCTTCTACGTGAAAACCTCCCGATTCAAAGACGCATGAGGTATCGGCAAATGTGCTGACGTAAAAGCTTTCCAGACTCGGACGTTCTATACTTCTCGGCCTTTGGCCAAAAGTGGATTGTGCTCAACAGCCTCGAGGCGGCCGTCGACCTGCTCGACAAGCGTGGCTACAAGTACAGTGACCGTCCGCGGTTTGTCCTCTGGGAGCTGTAAGTGGCTTGAAATCCTGGCACCTGCAGGCAAGGGCAAAAGAAAGAGAGCAGCAAAACAAGGTTCTGACCAGGCCCTCGCGTCAAAAAAGGATGGGTTGGGCGCCAACTCTGACCTGGCTCCGCTGGGGCTCCAAGATGCTGCAGCACCGGCGGGCGCTGCAGCCGCCCTTCTCGCGGACGCGCGTGCACGAGTACCGCGACGCCCAGCTCCGCGAGGCCGTCCGCGCCGTGGCGTCCATGGCGCGCCGCCCAGCGACCTGGGGCCTGGCCGCCCGCCGCTTCGCCGTCGGTGTCGTCATGGACGCCGCGTACGGCATCGAGATCCGCGGCGAGCAGGACCGCCACGTCGGTCTCTCGGACGACGCAGCCGAGGCCATTGGCAACGCTGGCCCGCCTGCGGGGAGCATCGTCGATCGATTCCCCATGAGTAAGCCTCACACAATCCCCCCATGTCCCGATGACCGCTTGGTGCGAAACTTTACAAGGCAGACACGTGCTGAATTGGGATGGTTTCGGGGGTTGCAAAGCCAGGTTTCTCCCGTCTTGGCTGCCTTTCATGGAACGAGTCAGGTATGCGCAAAAATGGAAGCCGGCAATCGAAAAGGTGACCAACGTGCCCTTTGAGGCAGCGCTCAACGACGCAGTAGGCATTTCCCATGAGGCCCCCCCCCTACATTCCACCACCCCTGCCTTGCTTCATGTTCTGTTACACCAGGACCTGTTACACCCGATCGCAGTCCGCGATCCGTGGAATTTCCAGAGAAGACAAAGAAGGAAGTTGATCGACTGACGATTGGACTGCAAAACGACCAGAACCAGGGGGCCATGAAGAGGTGCTTTGTGCGCGAGAGGCTCGATATATACCACGAGAACGCCGAGAGGGGAATTCCCAATGACTTCACCATGGATGACATCAAGGGGGCGGCTGCAACGATACTCATCGCGGGCAGCGAGACGGTAGGGCATACATTTCCTTGTCCCGCTCCAGTCGAGTAAGCCGCCCTAACAAAAAAAAATCCAAAAGACGGCCACCACCGTGAGACTCTTTATCATGTACCTGATGCAGAACCCGCGGGTGCAGAAGCTTGCGCAGGAAGAGGTCGACCGCGTGCTGGGGCGGACGACGACCACGACGGCCACCACCGACGCCCAAAAGCCGCCACGCCTCCCGACGTGGGACGACCTGCCAAAGCTGCACTACCTGAACCTGGTCATGCAGGAAGTGTACCGTAGCTCGCCGCTGTCGCCGCTGGGCATCCCGCACGCCGCCCTCGAGGACGACGAGTACCGGGGCATGTTCATCCCGCGCGGCACCGTCGTGTACCCAAACGTGTGGGCCATGACGCACGACGGCGCCGTCTACTCGGACCCGGACGCGTTCCTGCCGGAGCGGTACCTGCCCAGGGGGGCAGTCGTCGCCGGCGAGGGCGGCGAGGCGGCGGTGCAGGGCCGGGGCGAGCCGCTCCCGACGGGCAACTTTGGCTTCGGGCGCAGGGTGTGCGTGGGCCGCCACCTGGCCGAGAACAGCCTGCTGGCCATCTTCGCCACCATCCTGGCCACGCTGGACATCGGCCCGCCCCGGGGCCCGGATGGCATGCCGAGGGGAGTGGATGTGAAGCTGTCCTTCAGGGGTCAAGTGTGAGTTTGTTGCCGCCGCCCCGTCTTTTGCCCCCCTTTGCATTCTGGCAATGGCAAATTGCTGACAAGGCCACCAAAAAAAATTACAGTTACCCCTTCCCCTTTGAGTGCTCGCTGACTCTGCGGTCCGAGGTGGCGATGCGGCTCCTCGACGAGGCGGCGGGGCCTGCGTAGCAGCGCAACACGAGGTGATCGACGGGTGGCAGGAAGTGGCACCGACAGAGGTGAAACATGATATGCGGAGAGTTTTTGAGCAACTTCGGTCTCGTTGTTTTCTTCTTCATTTCTTTGCATTCATGGCCGCACGGAGCATGGCAGGCATTTAGCGTTGGGGCGCGGTTTGGGAACTAAACTTTATCGAGGGTATCATCAAACGGGTTGGGCAGCCAAGCATTTTCAGGGGCATGGGAAAAGAAAGGAACCGGGGTCCAACGAGGCCAGGGATCCATGGACGGGGCGTTCCGGTGGCTGCGATTTACATAGACATAGACCCGAAGAAGCCGGAGGACACGCGGCGGCTGATTGCCACAATCTCAATGTAGTAATGCCTTGCTCATTCCAAGGGGTGTTGTTGATGCCTCCAACGTGGCTTCCTTCCTCGGTCGGCGTTCCGGTAAAATGCCAGCCCGAGGCCCCACCTCGAAAATCCGCTTGGCTGAGTGGCAGGCGCGAGCGAAAGCCAAGACCCCACTCACCACCTCCCACTAGGCCTATGGTGACCCCCATCGTGCGCATCCCACCTCTCTTCTTGTTCGGGCCTAACTTTTTTTTTTCTTTTTTTTCTGCGACAGGAGAGCCCGCCAGTCTGGTATCCCCCCATGCACAGCAGAGGCGGCCTCGTTGTGTGCAACAGAACGCAACGGGCCCCCAGGGGCACATGCCTCTCATGCCAGTTGCAGATGCTGAGCGGGCAGCCAGTAGCCGGGGCTGGCAGCCAAGCCGCATCCCGCCCTCGTGCCACTCCCCAAGCTCGTTGCCCACCCAGGCGCTGGCTCGATCTGGCCGGGATACGCAGAAAGGCAATGCGCCATCCATACATCCATCATTTGGCTTCCCCACATTGCACCACCACCTCCTCTGTCCCTCCCGCTCGCCTATTAACGCCTCCCACGCGTGCCGTGATTCACCCTACCCCGCGCGCAAACCGGGTCTGTCGTGGGACGGCCGCCGGTTGTGTCATGTCATGCGAATAAGCGCTACGTGGGGGAACATGGCCGGCCCCAAGGCAATGGCCGGTTTTGCTACGGCTTTGGCAGAGGTCTCGGCCTGCTCCCGCCTCTGCTGGGCCCTCGGCAAGCCTGTGTCGTCATGCCCTGCCCCTCACTTTGCGCCCTGCTGGTCTCGAACAAGAATGTTGCCCCAACCTTTTTGGCCAGGGATCCCTCAACACCTCCAAGAACAGTGGACCTCGCCCACCACCCCTCTGCCCGCCGCGGAGAGAGCCCGGCCAATGCCCGTCCAACTATTCATCAGCCACCGCGCGTTTCTCACCCGACTGCCTCGGAGGCCCCGGGCCCGTCCTATGGGAGAGGCTGCTGTGGTTTCGGGCCCTCGGAAGCCAGGCTGCAGGCATCCGCTGAGTTTGCCTTCTGCCGCCATGTTCCCCCGCCGCAGCATCATCGCTAGCCTGCCCCACGGGGTAGGCAGGCGACCCATCATCCGCCTGAACCCCTCACAGCAAGCTGTGCCGAACCCGGACCTCTGTTAAGCGCGAGCTGCTTGGAGCTTCGGCTACTGCTTTCCCCTGCACCGACTTAATACTCGGCCGTTTTCCAGAGTGGTCCGTGTTGCTTGGTCCAACTCGGATCTGTAATACCCCCACCATCGTGCTTGCCTGTCAGAATTTTGCTTTTGCCCTTCGTAGCATACATTGTTGGTCTCGATCACCAGAGCCTCCATACCCTTGCGCGGTCCCGATAGACCACCTTGGAAAGTGCCAGCAGGCATCGCAGTATCCTCGACTAGCCCGAACGGACTGTCGCCGGCGACCGAGACTTCTTCCTCCAAGCACCCACGATACACAACCACCATGAGTGGACAACAAGAGCACAGCCGGGAGACCAAGCCCGGGGACTATCTCGACTTTGAGCGCCTCCCCCCTGGAGGGCCTCTCAACAGGTATTCGGCCAAGATCACGAGGGGCCATGACTTCCCCGGTGCTCAGGTTTGTCCGCACCTGTCAAAGTAGCAAAACGCCCATTGCTATACAATACTGACTGCTCTTTCCTGGACATCAGGCGATGCTCTACGCATCCGGCGTGCCCAACAAGGAGATGATGAAGAACGCCCCGCAGGTCGGCATTGCCACCGTCTGGTGGGAGGGCAACCCATGCAAGTAAGTTGCGCCATCACATGCAAGACGGGCCTCGTCGTGACCGCGTACGCCATAGCTAACATGGACAACTGCTAGCACTCACTGTAAGCGAGCTCCTCAGCTTGTGTCGTCGTACTAGCTCCAGTTGATGCGACATCGGCGAAGCTAACAAACGGCAGTGCTCGATCTGGGAAAGATTGTCAAGAAGGCAGTGTTGAAGCAGAACATGCTGGCATGGCAATACAACACTGTGGGCGTTTCTGACGCCATCACCATGGGAGGAGAAGGTAAAACAGCTCTGGTTCCTTCAAGGCCCCCTGAGCTAGCGTGAGGCTGACTGGGCCTTTTGTGGCCGCCACGCAAAAGGCATGAGGTATTCCCTGCAGACTCGTGAGATCATCGCCGACAGCATCGAGACGGTGACGTGCGCACAACACCACGACGCCAATATCTCCATCCCTGGATGCGACAAGAACATGCCGGGTGTGGTCATTGCGGCCGCCCGCCACAACCGCCCGTTCCTGATGATCTACGGCGGCACCATCAACAAGGGCCACTCGGAGCTGCTCGGCCGCCCCATCAACATCTCGACGTGCTACGAGGCCTCGGGCGCCTACATCTACGGCAAGCTCAAGCCGTGCGCCAATGCGCCCAAGATCAACGGCGCCGAGCCCACACCGTCTGATATCATGGACGACATTGAGCAACACGCCTGCCCAGGCGCCGGCGCATGCGGTGGAATGTACACAGCAAACACCATGTCGACCGCCATCGAAGCCATGGGCCTGTGCCTTCCGGGAAGCTCCTCGTACCCGGCCACATCGGCCGAGAAGGCGCGCGAGTGCGAGCGCGCCGCCGAGGCCATCAAGCTGGTCATGGAGAAGGACATCCGGCCGCGCGACCTGCTGACGCGCGCCGCGTTTGAGAACGCCCTCGTGCTCACCATGGTGCTGGGCGGCTCCACCAACGGCGTCCTGCACTTCCTGGCAATGGCCAACTCGGCCGACGTACCCCTGACCATTGACGACATTGACCGAACCAGCAGCCGCGTCCCCTTTTTGGCCGACCTGGCCCCTTCGGGCGAGTTTTATATGGAGGACCTGTACCGCATTGGCGGCACCCCGTCGGTGCTTAAGATGCTCATTGCCGCGGGGCTTATCGACGGCACCATACCGACCGTTACGGGCAAGACCCTGGCCGAGAACTGCGCCGACTGGCCCTCGCTGGACCCGGGCCAGAAAATCATCCGCCCGATCGACAACCCGATCAAGGCATCGGGGCACATCCGCATCCTGCGCGGCAACCTCGCGCCCGGCGGCGCAGTCGCCAAGATCACGGGCAAGGAGGGCCTGTCCTTTACGGGCCGCGCCCGCGTCTTCAACAAGGAGCACGAGCTCGACACGGCCCTAGCCAACAGCGAGATCAAGGCCACCGACGGCAACCTCGTCGTCATCGTCCGTTACGAGGGGCCCAAGGGCGGGCCCGGCATGCCCGAGCAGCTGCGCGCCTCTGCCGCCATCATGGGTGCCGGCCTCTCAAACGTCGCGCTCGTCACCGACGGCCGCTACAGCGGCGCCAGCCACGGCTTCATCGTCGGCCACGTCGTGCCCGAGGCCGCCAGCGGCGGCCCCATTGCGCTCGTCCAAGACGGTGATCTCGTCAGGATCGACGCCGTGGGCAACAAGCTCGAGATCATCGCCATCGACGGTGTCGCCGCTGAGGGCGACGAGGCCGCCATCTCGGCCGAAATCGCCCGCAGGCGCGAGGCCTGGACCCCGCCCAAGACGAAGCCGCTCCGCGGCGTGCTGGCAAAGTACGCCCGCCTCGTCGGCGACGCCAGCCACGGCGCCGTCACAGATCAGGCCGAGCCCAACTGGTAGATGGGGCGTCGGTAGTAGTGGCCGATGTCGGGGGTTGTAGGCTCTGTGAGGACGGTTAGCAATGTTCCAAGACAGTAGAATTTCAAGGTTCTGATTCTATATCTGGTGACCTTACTAAGCTCTGTGGATAGCCACGTGTCGGCGCTGATATCACGCTTGCATCTCTTAACAAAGCGATTGATCTGCTCAGGCGTTGTCTCACGTTTCCAAGGCGAAAGACAGCATCTTGCTTCTGTCCCTCTCAAATGCGCATCGTCCTTTTCATCGCTTCGGATCCAATGTTCCTCTCCAAATGCCGCTGCTTGAGATGTGACTTGTACTGTTCTGTCCTGCGGGCAGCGTGAAGCAAGAACAGGGGTGTCGACCTTGGCATTTCAGCGACGGGGACACTGTGACGGGAGACAGCAATGAGATTAGACAGAAGCACGAAGCAGAAAATCAAATCAGATTCTCATCCAACCATGACATTGGAAAGCCGACAGACGGGCCAAATTGACAAAAGGTCCTTGCAGCAGCCGCCCGAGCCTCCTGGTCGCTTCTAGGGGGGTGTGGGGTGACTTTTTGTTTTATTTTTTCAACAGCCTGCCCCAGCAGCTGAGATGGTGTGCATCATTGGCTGGCACAGGCAAAAGATCCTCCCTCAACAAAGGCCTTCGCAAAAAGGCCATTTTTTGCCTACAGAGGTCCCCCCCTCTCCAATTGGCTCGTTCGGGCCTCAATACTCACTAGATACCCGCTGCGGCTGCCACGCCGGCAGTACAGCCCTGTTTCTGGGCGGCTTGGGAAAAGGAAGAAGAAAAAAACAAGCAAAAAGGAACACAAAAAAAAAAAAACAAGCTGCGGCCGGGCAGGTCGAGAACGCTGGCTGCATGCCGCGCGATTACGAAATATCCTTGGCTTCACGGGTCCAAAGCGGTGGGGAACGGGTTACATGATGCAGGCCCGGCCAATGGCGGCAGTTGGCAGCCATCCCGCTGGGAGCTGGGCCAGATGCGTCCAGGAGCCGTGTGTGTGGTGTGGTTCTTAGGTCGCAGGACAGTCCGAGACAGCTGTTCGTTCTTCTTTGCGGCCCCTCCCAGCCGAGAGGGACTCTTCCAAGTTTTGCCGCCCAGCCTCGTGTAGGCGATCTGTTGCGCCCCAGGTGGGAATTGGGGGAAAAGGGGCTCGCAGCTAGGCAAATGACGTCGCAGGGGCATATTTTTAGGTGTGGTTGCACCACAGCCAAGTCGAGTTTGGACCAGCCCAGATCTTCGAGAATCACAAAAGCAGGCGGAAGAGGAAAAAAAAAAAAGGGCCCGTGCGGGCCGTTTGTTTGAGGCTTGTGCGCGTGTGGAAAAGGGTGGGAAAATCCCCAGCAGCCGACACACGGCTCCGGGGCAGGGCCGGATCAGGGGACAGCAGCTGGCAGGCAAGCCACAGTCGCCGCCCGACAGGTGCCAAGGGTAGGGGGACGGCGATTGACCGCCTGTGTCGGGCGCCCGTGCTGCCCGTGCTCATTGGCAGACGGCCCCTGGCGCGACCCCGCTTGCTCCTTGAGGAGGCGTTCCAGCCACGGCTGGCTCCCTAATCTCTCCTAATCAGAAGAGCTGGCGGGCGGGACCCGCAGTCCCAATCTCCATCCATGTGCCCGCGCCTTCCCTTATCAAAGTTGACCCGAAGAAAGACCTGGCCAGAAGTCTCCATTCTTGCCTGCTGGAGTCCCTCCTGGCCCTCCCATCGCTCTTCTGGCTTGACCTCTCCCTTCCCCAGAGAAAGCCACATCGCAACATCTCGACGACCGCAGCGGCCGCAATTGCAGGCCTCGATGTCTGCTTCAGCTGCTTCCCCCTAACAAACACAACAATTCTGCTTCTGCCCGCCCGCCGCACTGTCTCGGGCAGGCAAGTCGTCTCTCAGTAGCAAGCCCAGCCCTTTTTGGGTTTGAGGCGGCCCCTTGACCGTTTGGTCGATTTTTTTTCTCCTCCCCCGTTGCTGCCAGACGCGCTCCGACCTCACCGCCGGCTGCTTCCTTCGATCTGCTACCGCCCAACATCCCCCTATCCCGTCGCGACCTCAGTTCAACGGGACTCGTCCCTGCCGCTCGTTATTCGCATTTGGCAAAGGAAAAGGCGCCCACCCCACCCGGCTCGGCCTCGCGGTGGTCCTTGATCGCTTCGTCTCACCGAGTCCCGCTGGTCGTCGCCGTCTCTCGATGCGCCCGGAAGCATCCGAAGATCACTTACGTCTTTAATCATCCCGGACTCTTCCAAACCCGACCCTGCGCATTTCCGCATATCCACAAGGGATAGACTTTCCTCGCCGTCTCGCGTCTTGACAACTCGTCTCGGCACCGCCGACCAAACAAGGAAACACACCCATCCACAAAAACCCCAATCCATCCTGCGGATAGGAGCACCACAGGGAACAGACGGTCACCCATGACCATGGATCTCTTCAGACGAGCCAAAAGGCTCGTCCCCCGGCCCTCGCCGCCACTTCCGTCGGCGGGGGAAAAGGACAAGCCACAGAGGCCGAGCAAGCTCTGGTCTCGCCTCGCCTTCTTCCGCAGGCCTCTTCGGTTACGAGGCAACTCGAGCGTGTCGGTGCCGCTGGGGGTGGTGATCTTGTTCCCGTGCATCGTCGTCATTCTGATCCTCGTCATGTTTGTGAGGCATCCGAACTCGAATGGCAGCATCTTGATCCCGGCCGGGGCGCCCCCGGCAATCCGGTACGTTTTCTCCGCCGCCGTCTCCCCAGCGGCACCCGTCTTCAAGGCCCTGTCGACCTTCCTCCGTGAGAGGCTGATCGCTAATCCATGGCAACCATTCAGAAAAATCTCCGAGGCCCACGACAAGGTCTTTGTCACCGGATGCCTGGACCCCAAGACCGAGGCCGCCAAGGCCCCGCGCGCCAACGCCGCCTTTGTCGTCCTGGCCCGCAACAAGGAGCTCGACGGTGTCATCCAGTCCATCAAGTCCATTGAGCGTCACTTCAACCGCTGGTTCCACTACCCTTACGTCTTCCTCAACAACGGCGAGTTCAACGAGACCTTCAAGGAGGTTGTCCGCAACCACACCTCGGGTACTGTTGAGTTCGGTTTCGTTGGCCCAGACATGTGGGGCTACCCTGACTGGATTGACGAGAAGGTCGCCAAGGAGGGTATCGCCAAGCAGGGTGACGCCGCCGTCATGTACGGCGGTCTGGAGAGCTACCACTCCATGTGCCGTTTCTACTCGGGGTATGTCTGACGCCAAGTAATTGAGATCCCTCGACTTGGTCGGCTTCCACCCGAGATGCTAACATGTGGCGTCCTAGATTCTTCTACAAGCACCCTCTCCTGGCGAAGTATGAGTGGTACTGGCGTCTGGAGCCCGAAATCAAGTACTTCTGCGACATTACCTAGTACGACCCTCCCATCCCCGAAACTGGATCGACGTGATGACAGACCAGCTGCTGACAACCAATTTCTTTCTTCCAGCGACCCTTTCCTTAAGATGATCGAGGCCAACAAGACGTATGGTTTCACCATCGCCGTCAAGGAGCTCCGTGAGACTGTCCCCAACATTTTTCGCTACGCGTCGGCCTACAAGAGGCTCAAGGGTCTCAAGTCCAAGGGCCTGTGGGAGATGTTTGTGGAGCCAATGCCGGAGAAGGAGCCCGAAGAGGACAAGTCTGGTCTGCCGGAGGAGGTTCTCCGAAACGACCCCAACCGGAACAAGCCCAAGGACATTGACCCCGAGGCCATGGAGGGCGAGAAGTACAACATGTGCCACTACTGGTCCAACTTCGAAATTGCTCGCCTCAGCTGGTTCAGAAGCAAGGAGTACGAGGACTTTTTCGAGATGATGGACCGCAGCGGAGGCTTCTGGATGGAACGGGTAAGTATCGGCTCCCTTGTGCTTTGCTCGCGACTGATCCTCATCAGGAGCCTGATGCTAACCGGTGTCAACTTGTGCTGCAGTGGGGTGACGCGCCCATCCATTCGCTTGCTGCCGGTGCCCTCCTGGCGCCCCGTGACATCCACTACTTCCGTGATTTTGGCTACCGTCATACCACGATCCAGCACTGCCCGGCAAACGCTCCGGCGCGCCAGACAGAGCGGGAGCCCTTCCTGGAAAAAACCACTCTGGACGAGCGGAAGCGGATGGAGGAGGATCAGTACTGGGACCAGTTCGACGCCCCCAAGGAAAACGGCGTCGGATGCCGCTGCCGCTGCGACACCGATATTGTCGACGTTGAGGGCAAGGAGGGCAGCTGTCTTGCCGAGTGGGTTGACGTTGCCGGCGGCTGGGCCAGCCCATAAAAGCCTCAGCAACCGTCTTGTTGTCTTGCGAGACAACTCTGACGAAAAATCAGGGATGAAGGACATTACCACACCAAAGGTGTGTCTTGGGACGTCTTGATGGTCTGGTGAACCGTCACTGGCGCTGGTCCTCTGTCCAGTATAATGAGCCATGTCCCTTCACGCTTCTCAAATGTCATCTCAAGAAGCCTGAAGCGTTTATTCGTTGGTTAGGGTGCGACAAATGTTTGGTTTAGACGCGATGTCTGTTCCAAAGAAAGAAGACATTTTTAGGCATCGCATTGACTCGATCGGTGGTCATTTGGGGCTACCTGGCAAACGGGCGGCCAAACTACTCTATATATCGAAATCACAATTTTTTGTTATTTTAAACCGTTTTGCTCGCTCGTCTGCACGTGCTGCATCCCTCGTAAGATCACCAGTCCTCGTGCGCCAAATCACCGATTTTATACCAGGTTTGAGGGATTTAGCGATGCGAGTATTATCTTTGATTCTGGAATCCATGCCATTGCGATAATCGTGGGATACGAATATTTGCTTTGCCATGAAGAGAATATATACATGTATGTACGACGCGTCCGTGTTGGCCTCATTGGGATGCGGAAAGCATTGGCGGCCAAGCTTGCGGTCATGCAAACAAAGGGATCCCGATAAACTCTGAGGAGAAGCTGACATATGACAGTCTGCCCTTGTCGAAGTTTGAGCAACAGGCCGCAAGATTAATGGTATTGTCCGCTAGCTTGCTGGCTCCGCCGTAACGAATCCGATTGTTGGTAGCTCATGCAGGGGTTCTCCCTTTACACGGTACCGACGAGCTTCTTGATGAAGTCCAGGGCCTGGCGTCCGTATTTGTTGACGTACTGCTGGTGGGAGTTTGCGTCGTTGCCGTTGCAGCAGTATCTATAAATGTTGCGTTGGAGGGTCAGATGCTGCTCTGTCAAAAAGAAGTGGATGGACGGGGGCTGTCTTACGGGTCCGTGGAGTCGCAGTAAGACTGGATGATGGACGGGCTGGCGGGCTTGCACTGGAAGCCCCTTGGCCGGGCGGCGAACTGAGACGCGACGTCGTTAGTGATGCGCACATGCACCGTCTGCCGTGGCGATGTCGTTGTAGTCCGGGGGCTGATGGCGGCTTACCCCTTGGGCCCTGCAGGTGCCGACGTTGTAGGGGAGACCAGCCACATTGTGCGGGTCGCCCATGAAGATGGCCGCCTTGACCGAGTCGAGGGCCTTGCCGGACAGGGTAGCGCCCGCGCCGCCGCAAAGGGCGTTGTCCATGATTTGACCACCCTGGGGAGACCGGTCGGTCAGTCAGTCGGTCAGTCAGCCAGCCAGCCATGGCATTCAAAGGAGAGAAGCAGAAAGAGAGAAGAAGAAGAAGAAGAAGAAGAAGAAGAAGAAGAAGAAGAAGAAGAAGAAGGGAAAAGAAAAAGAGCAGCACGGCGACGAACCTGAGAGTACCCGATAAGCACAATCTTTGTGTCCGGGCAGCGGGCGTTGAACTCGGTCACGGCCCTGACGACGGCCTGGGTGCCCTGCGAGGCCGAGCTGTCGTAGCTGGCGCCGCCGCACGACGCCTGCCCGCCGCAGGCCGGGTACGCGATGGCGGCCGAGGTGCTGCCCGGGTAGGCCTGCAGCACCATGTTGACGAGGCCCTGGGAGGTGCCGTAGCCCGGCGGCACCGTCGTCTCGCGCGCCCCGAAGACGTGCACCTTGGGGCACGCCGCCTGGCGGCCCGCCACCGCGGGGGCCGCCGCCGGGCCCGCGGCCGCGGCGCCGGCGAGGAGGGGGAGGGCGGTGGAGGGCTTCATTGTTTGGGAGGGAGAGGCTGTTTTGCGTGAGGTGACTTATTCTTTTTCTCTCTTCTTCTTTTCTTTTTGCTGGGCTGAAATGGGCAATAGGGCTGGGGTATCCCTTCTGCTGTTCGTCGGCCGCTCTACGCATACAAACATATATATACCTAGATGATGTATGCGGAATAGCCGGGGATGGCAGCAAGGGCGGCAATGACTATACGTGGACGATGCAGCCCCCAAGGACCGCCTATATTGAGATCCACTGGGGTCGACATTATCCTTAGGCTCATCGGCCTGGCTCTTTCTTCCAGCCGGCAGCCAAAGCTTCCCTTCCGCCGAGGGACAGGCATCTTTCGAAAGGCTGCCTACCCCAACGGAGAATCTAAGCTCCTCCCAGGCCTGCTGCGGAGGAGGTGGAGTATACGCAGCCGTGTTGCTACAACGGAAATGCTGGCCCGAGGCAAGACCGAAGGGTTATTGCTGTCTACATTGGGTCTTGGCGGAGGGTGGTTTTAAGGGAGGGGTGTGCAGTCTGGCATGAAGCGCACGGACAGAGCATGATTGTTTAGACTCCAAGTTGTGGTTGGTTGGTGGTGGTGGTGTGGCTGCCTCGTTGCCACAGGGCATCATTGGGCAAAAAAACCTGGGGAACATGCATGGCGGCTCAGGGGCAAAAAGGCGCCGCCGGCCGGCAGTTAATGCTACCCAGACGGCGCCCTACAGTGCCCAAATAACCAGGCCAGGCAGAGGGCATCGGATTGAGTGGTGCGTGAGCAGTCGACATGCCGGCTAAATGCCCTCGTCTCTGCCCGCCGTGCGTGTGACATGCGTAAGCCGCGATGCCAGAGCATGCACCCCACAATATGCGGAATCCGAGCCCCCGTTGGAGGGGAGGGGGAGGGAGGGAGGGAGCGGGACGCGACTGACATGCAGAGGCAAGGGCGACGTGCCCGAGCGTGCGCCTCGTCCTATCCTTCTGCCCGGGCGACGGACGGCTGGCTGGTGCAGACATTGCGAATTGTCCGGCGTGGGGGAGGGAGGTGGGTGTGCCGGAAGGCTGCTTCGGTTCAAAAGCAGCAGAGATGCGGGAGACCAGCCAGCACGACGCCGGTGTCGATTGCGTGTCTGCGTGGTGAGCCGGGCTGGCGTCTTGTTAAAAATAAACGCAGGGCTCCCGCGGAAACCGGCGAGAATCCCGATCTGGGGAGGTGTCGTGGAATCCAAGCGGCGGCACCCCTGGGAGACACCTAGCGATGAGCGTCTTGTCCCTGGGCATCTCCTGGCCCGACTTGGAACCGTTGACAGGCTCGGCTGTGGGACTCTTGCGGTCGGTCTCAAAAGACAAACCCTAAAAGGCAGAGCGTGCGAATCCGGTGGCTGATGGGCACGCGGTGGCGGCCGGCATCCATGATCGACAGAGGTTTTGCAGATCTCTGGAGCCCCGCAGGGAGACTGGGAAGGTCGTGCCGCCGCCGCCCCAGCATGCGATGGCAGCATCCAGGCTGGATCCAAGCCAAGCGGCTCCGTGCTTACTTGGGCGCCTCGTGCGCGTCCACCAGTCTGTCCACGAGCTGGACGCCCTCACCCGGATCGAACAAGCTTTCTGCGTCGCGGGAAGCCCTGGTCTGTCCCGCGTGTTCTTGGGCCTCTGGACCTGAGCGAGGAATTCCGCGGTGGCCGACTCCCGCTGCTCCCCGCCCTAGAATCGTTCCATCCACGCGACAGCCTTCCCCTTGACGTATGGAGCCCAGGAGCGTGGGCGAGTCATTGGACAGCGCGCGGCGGGAAACTGGAGACGAGGGGCTCGCAGGCCCGTTTCAGCAGCGTCCTCACACATCCAGCTCCTGCCGAGACCTCGACGCGCGCTTCACGTCAGACCTGGCGCCGGCCCCCCCAGAAAAGGCAGCTCGCTCGCTCCATGTCGGACTCGTCGGGCGCGCGCTGTCGGGCGCGAGAGACGTCGGCTGCTCGGCTGCTTGGCTGCCCTACCCTTGCGCAGATGATGGAATGGACCGAGGCCGCCCTGCCCTGTCCCCATCCAAACGGCCCATCTGATGGAGCCTGGGACCTGTCAACCTTGACGATCCCCTTTCTGGACCCGCTGGACTGCATGGTAGCGGAAGCGGCCGCGAGATGCGGCCAATCTGCCCAGGGAGGCCGTGGCTTCTCCAGCAGACCTGTATAAGAATGGCGATGGGGATCCGCGACTTGGGCTGCTTTCTTTGCCGCCTCCTCTCCTCACCCACCGCCAGCCATCACACAGCCAACCCAAGCTCTCAATTTGCCTTCTCCTTTCCGCTGGACGGATTTTTCTCGTGTAGACTTGCAGCATCCGATAAAACAAAAAACCACAGTCAACATCTCTTTTACCACCTTTTCATTACCCACCAAGATGCAGTTCTCCATCTCCACCGTCCTCTTCGCCCTCGCGGCCGTCGGCTCCGCCGCCATCATCGACAACGAGGGCGTCCGCAACGTCGGCCGGGACCTGATCGAGGTCCCCGACGCGGAGCTGGTGTCCGACGCCAAGCCCATCACCAAGCGGGCCCCTCCCCGCGCCTTTGCCGACAACAACGGCCGCACCATCGCTAACGGCGGCTGCTGCAACCACGGCGTCAACCTGAGGCAGGACATCTGCAACAACGGCGGCCCAGGCCGCTGCATCCCCGCCGCGAGGACGCGTGAGGGCTGTAAGTTTATGCTGCTCAGAACTCCCATCCCGGCTCGGATGTAGATGTACTAACGTGGACTTTTTCCGATTCTCCCCAGGCGTCGGTCTGACTTGCGTTGTCAACACCAAGCTCACCTGCGACCCCACCAAGCAGGACCGTGGTCGTGACCTGTGCACTCTGATCAGGGGCCAGTAAAGATACCCAATCCAGACATGTAATGAAATCCGTGGTTTTAGCGTTTGAAGAATATCCGGGAACAGGGCAGAGAGAGCTACGCGGGTCGGCAGATATCTAGTCAGCATAATACAACTTATCCTGGCCTGGTTGGCTATGGGGTGAGGTCGCATGAGTGTCACCGCCGCAGTGCAACGCGATTTGATCAGTGTGATGTTTGAACGCACCACAGACTACGAGGAGCAAGGTCCAGGGAAAGAATGTGTGTGTACCATTGAAAACTGACATGAAAGACTACAGCTATACAAGGGTGGGGAAATTGCCTTGAGCAAAGACTGCCTGCGCCAAGCATGGCGCCCGCTGGTTTGCGTGTCCGCAAGGGTCACGGGCGGCACACGAGGACTCTTACTTCCGCTGACCGCCCCAGCCTGGCGTGTGGCGCCCGTAGGGCAGGACAAAGGCTGCCTCCTGGAACGGCACATGCGGCCGCTGCTGCTGGCCGCCGTGCCCGCCGGGCATGTCGGAGGGGTCGTACGTCTGGTACACCGACTCCCAGTGGCTCGGGTCCTCCGCCTCGCGCGGCCGCCGCGCGCCGTCGCCGGCCTGAGCCACGGCCCTCCGTATGTGGGCCGGCACGGGGGTGAACTCGGAGGGCTCGGGCGGCGCGCGGCCGCGGGGCCGGGCGGGGGGTCAGGAGCTCGCCGCGGTCGACCATGTCGACGATCATCTCGCGGGCCAGCCGGCGGGCCGGCTCGACGCGGTTGCGGCGGGCGCAGTCGGCGCAGGCCCACGCGAGGAGGGCGAGGAGGGCGACGGCGGCGCAGAGCGCGGCGGCGGCGCCGAGGCGGGCGGGCCGCTGCCGCCAGAGCGCGTTGACCAGGGCGTCCTGGGCCGCGCAGTCGCCGCCCTCGGCCAGCCGCGGGTTGCGCTGGACGCCGAGCCGCGGGCCGCGGTCGACGTGGCACCGGCGCTCGACGCTGGTGCCGGGGATGGTGGCGGGGGTGCACCACTCGCCCGAGGTGGCGTTCCACCGCATGTGCCTCGTGCCTGGCTCCAGCCCGGTGATGTTGAAGGTCCAGGTGTCGGTGGTTTTGTTCAGGACGTAGTGGCCCTTGAGCTCCCCCCAGGCGCTGGGGTCGGCCAAGTAGTCCGGGTTGCGTCCAAAGGCGGCAATGTCCTTGGCTGTCCCGACGCAGAGACTGATGATGGAGGCGAACAGGATTAATAGGATGAGGTCCGTAACGACGATGAGACCAGGATGGATCGGGCGAAGAGAGCGGCGCTTGAAGCGAACAAGCAGCTCGATCGCGCCCCAGACCACAGAAATCGAGAACTGTTTTTTTGTGTCGGAATACCGTGATCAGCGAGTGTGATATTTAGCCGGAGAACACCACGGGTTTCTTACCCCGACCAAGCCAACCAGGGCGGCCATTCCATCGTCTGCGCTGGCATCGCCCTCGTTGGTCCAGCCCCAAGAATAGCCGTCCACTATGATGTTTTGCACAAGCCACGCGCTACAGCCGATCCCGACCAGTCCCGCGACCAGCGTGAAGGCGCGGATGCCGACCTTCCAGGCCCAGTGCCGGTCGCCGCGTCTCAGCCGCTGGGCCAGGGCCGGGCTGGACGCTGCAGGTCCATGGTCCGCGGCCGCGGCCCGGTGGGCAAGGCCGGCAGGAGGAGCTGGTGGTTGTGCAGCCTGGGGTCCCAGCGCCGCTGCCGGTGTGACTGCCGTCTGAGGCTTCTGCGACGGGCTGCGCGATGGCGTCGGGGGAGCCGAGCTCAAAGGGGACGGCGGGGTGGCTGGGATACCGTGCTTCTCGTCGAGGGGCGTCCCCGGCTCTGGTGCTGCCGCCAACGAGGTCTTTTGCGTGGCCGCCATCAGGGATCCAAGTATCCGGTCACGAGCTACGAGCTGCCAGGACGGAGCGGCTTGCGTGGTGGCTCTTGGGCCGTGAAGAAGAAAAGCCACGACAGCAAAACAAGACGGCTGAGAGAGACGGGTCGCATCCGTCCCCTTGCTTCGCACGAGGGCTAGGCACCCGCATCTTTTTGTGCGATGCGATCCAACATGCTACGCGCCGCAGGGCCACCAACATCCAGTCTGGCGACATTGCTGACAGCCAGAATTAGATGGCTCTAGCCCGACCTGGCCCTTCTGCCTGGAGTGGATCACGATGCCGCATGTAGGCTGCGTCGCCAAGAAGTGGGTGATGGGCTCGCCTTGTCAACCTGGGAGCGCGAGACAGGAACAATCACACCATGTCACTGACTCTGTCAATACGAAAGCTCCGGTGTGCTGTGAACGATTCATCCCATTCATTCTCTCATGACTCTGCAGAAATGCTATCCTGGATCCTATGCGAGAAAATGAGAATAGATACTGGGGCAAAAACAGCCCAAGCCGGGGGAAAAAAAAACGCTGAAAAACAAAAAGGGGGTGCCCAGAAGAGGTAGGTGACAAAGGAAAATGGCGGGCAAGTGAAAAGGAGGACAAACAAGCAGAAACCCAGCAAAAATAACAGAGAAAAGGATAACGAGCAAAACAAGCAGAAAAAAAAGAGCAAAACAAAAAGAGAAAAAAAGACAAAAGTAGCAAGCAAAACGAGCAAAACACGCAAAACAAGAAAAAGAAGAAGAAAACAGAAAAGCAAAAAAGCAGGTAAAGGAAGATGCAAACTAGCAGACGAGGAGAAAAGCAGACGAAAAAACGGGTGAAAAGAAGTCGACAGAGAAAAGCAAAGCGGAAAACAAGAAGCAAAAACAAAAGGGCTGGCAGAAAGTCGGGATAGAGATTTGAGGTAAAGGTGGGAGCGGAATGTAGAGGCGGAGAAAATGGACAAAACGAAAAAGCAGGAAATCGAAAACCGAAAGCAGAAAAGGGGGGCGAAATGCAGGCAAACAAAGCAGACGAGGAAAAAGGACGATGAAAAACCAAGAAAGAGACAAGCAAGGACGAAGAAAAGCATGAAAAGGACGCAAGAAAAGGGCAAGCAGGGACAGATAAAGAATCGAGAAGCCAAAGAACAGCAGCAACAAGCCAAGCCCAGGGAGCGGGGGGTCTGGGCTTGGATCGAGCAAGCCCGCAAGCTTAGATCGACGTGACCAAGGGCATCTCAGCGCTTGGGTCCGGATCCTGGGAATCGTGATACCGGCGACTCGGTCAAGATTTCTCGTCTTGACAAAGCACTTCTCGACTGCCTCCTCGTCGCGGGGGGGAGGATGGGTACGCCGTGGCGCACAGGCACCACAGTACCGCCGGCATTCCCAATCACACCTGGACTCCTGGCAATCTTGTTGGCTTCTTGGGTTCCCGCTTCTCGACCTGCGCCTCCTAGATCTTGACGCCGGGTCCCTTCCGGTTGAGGGAATCGAGCGGCGCTGTAAGCTGTAAGGAGCCCGTCTGCTGTCGGGTCGGCTTGATCAGGCTGATATACTTGGGGTCCCGCTTGACCTTGGGAAAGATTCGGGGCCCGGTGATTCCGACGGAATGTACGCCAGGCATCGGCCTGTAAACCTTCTTGGGGTCGCGCTTCTCGACCACCTCCTCGTCGCGGGGCAGGATGAAGGTTCTGAGGTCGGACTGGAACTTCCTCAAAGACGACAGCTCCACCCTGAAGGGGTCGCGGGCCTCGAGAGTGGCGTCGTTGGCCCGGAGCGGGGCGGACGACGCCAGAGTGGCCGCGAGGCAGATGAGGCACGTAGACACTATCGTTGTGGCGTGTGAAGAGAGAAGGAGACTGACAAAAGGAAATCGACAAAGGAAATTGACAAAAGGAAAAAAAAAGACAAAAGGAAAAGGGAGAGAGCAGAGTAGGCGGTGGTGGATCGCCTTGCTGTGTGGTGAGGAAAAGGAAGAATCGATGTCTAGAGAGCGGACGGGACGGTGTTTATATTCACCTGTCACGCCGGCATCTCTCCCAACAAACAACTGCTGACCGGGGCTCTCTCCAGTGCCATCGCGGGTGCTTTGCAGAGGCTGCCCAGAATACCGCGTTTTGGCATCAAAAAAGCTGCTATTCCGGTGATGGCAGCTGCAACGTCGACCCGGCGGCGAGGGTCACCCAAAACTCCAGGGGACGTTTTTAGCAGCCGTGCTTGCCCAAAGCAGGGCGGGAAAGGCTGCGCACTGACATCGAAGGTGTTTATGCGTCGAGCGTTTGTTGCCACTCTGAGCCCGGGACAGGGGGGAGGGAAACCCCACACTCCACCGTCGTCAAAAATAGCCCCCCCCCCCACTGCACCGGGGCGATGCGCTGCTTGATCGGCAAGGCTAATGGGCGAGACGAGTCGTTTGGACTCCGTGTGTTGGCAGCCACGCCGTGGCCGAGGAGCAAGCAAGGCCCCAAGTCGGCCGGCCGAGTGCNGCAGCCACGCCGTGGCCGAGGAGCAAGCAAGGCCCCAAGTCGGCCGGCCGAGTGCTGACTACCAAAAAGAAAAAAAAAAGAAAGAAAAAAAAACCACCACCAAATGCCATGCCTGCCTTCTCTGTGCTTGTTGCGGACTGCCGCTCCGTTGGCGGCACTTGGGACCAATGACTCGAGCGGTTGCCAAAATAGGCATGTTCGTGCTGCCAACACATGGGCGCCATTCGACCTCTTTGTCGCGGGCCAGAAATGCACATCCAAAAGCATCGTCGCCTGGTCCTTGTTTGGACAGGCAAACCCATGGGTTCCCTTGCGTGATAACGGGAATTCTTAGATGCACAGGCGCCGGGCCATGTGCAGCCATTCCTGTGGGTTTTGCGGAAGCCCAGAGTCTCCATGTCCACCTCGTTTCCTTTGGCGGCGTCCTAGTTGCACGGCGAACTAGCATAAAATAAACAAAAAAAAAGATTTGCCCCAAGGAGAGAAAAGTATTCGAACCAGCCAGATATGTGGTGAAGATCTGGGATCCTTCTTCATGAACTCGCGGCGACCAAAAAGTCCTCGCAGCCAATCTCGTCAGGACCGCGGTAAATGACGGCATCGCGAGCTAGCGCAGTATCCTGGCCCGCCCAACGGCGAAAAAAAAACCATTGCTTCTACATCAACAGCAGCAGGCTCTGCCACCTGTGTGAGTTTTCCAGGGGTTGGCAGAGCTGGTCAAACTCCTAGAACTCGGAGATCTCGTCCTTGACGAAGTTGATGGCCATGCGACCGTTGCTGTCGTCGAGACCAAAAGCCAGATGCAGACGCGGGACGCGTAGCTGTAGACCCGGCTCATCGTTTGCACCTGGTGCTTCCTAGCCTCGACGTTTTCCTGGGCAATGCACAGAGCGCCGATCCAGAGCACCCGACCCGGTCCTTGGCCGCGTACCGCAGGTAACGGGAGCGCCCACGGTGGCTGTCTGGACATGGGACTCCATCTTTTGAGCACATGGCGTTCTATCAAGCCCATAGGAATTGCACGTGCTTACTCCCGGGGGGTGTCCCGCCACGGCACCTCCACCACAGCGGTTGGATAATGCTCAGACTTGACAGCCCCACAGTGGTTATCGATGGAGAAGAAAACGCGGGTGGCTGCACGGGTGCATACGGGACATTCCGGATCGGATCTCGGTTCCCGTGACCACCCATAATACATTGGCTGACTGTCGATTTTCCCTTGTACCTGCATAAATACTACAAAATCACGGGTTTAAGAATGCAGGTTCCGAGATGGGTATGGTCTGTTTATTTTCGATGTCTGACGAGAAGCCTTGCGGCTTCAGTTCCGGCATGTCACGGCCGGAAGAACATGGAATTTTCCCGAGTCTTTCCTGTTCTGTAATCTTTTGTATATCCTATCATCTCAACATTACGGGACCGGGACCAAGGGTCCACTATTTTCTCGGGCCCGGTTGTTTCGCCCTCATGATCTACGGGTTCTGGGCCTTCCTTCGGCGGCACTTGACGGGGCCGGTGGTCTCGAGCACGGCGATGCTAAGCTCGGGGAGGCTAAACTTGTACACGCCGCCCTCGCCTGCCGTCAACGAGATGGTGGTGCTGTTGACGACGTTGACGCCCGTGTGCGGGTCGTTCCAGCGCATCGGGTCGTCGGGCCCGGTGAGGACGCGCAGGGTGGCGGCCGTGCCCTCGGAGACGCCCTCAAAGTCGATCGAGATGGGCACCTCGGCAGAGTTTGTGGTGTTGTAGACGGCACCCTTCCAGATGCGCGAGCCGGTGGGCCCGGCGCCGGCGACGTAGTAGACGGGGTTGATGTCCTGGGTCGCGGGGAGGGTCTCGGCGATGGGGTGGGCAGCCATCAGCTCCCAGGCGTACCAGCTGGTCGAGCGCGTCGTCATGGCCGGGTCGGCGGCGTGCTGGATGAGCGTGACGGCCCACTGCCAGCTGTTCATGTTGCGGATCACGGGGGCCTGGCGGGTGAGATTTATGTAAGCTGACTGGCCGCGGAGAGAAAGCACAAGTGGGCTCGGCCGCCAGGGCGACGGGTATGGGGGGAGGAGGGGGCTTGAGCTTACGTAGAAGGTACCGGGGATACGGTCGGCGTTGCGCTCGTAGCTGATGAGGGCGACGGCCTCCCCGACGGTGCCGATCCACCAAGGGAAGTAGTTGAGGTTGCCGCTCCAGCCGATGCCGCCGTTGACGTGCGTGGCCGCGATCTCGCCGATGATGTGCGGGACGGGGTCGTTGTCGAACTTGTTGAACTCGTCGACCACCAGCTGGTCGGGCTTGCGGTACGGGTGGTAGTCGCCCAGGGTGCGGTGCTGGCCGGTGCCGGCGGGGATGTCAAAGTGGCCGTCGGCGCCGTCCGAGGTGGCGCTGGACGCGATGACGGTGATGTCGGGGTGGCGGGCGTTGATGGCCTCGAGGAACATGGGGAAGCGGTACTGGACGTACGAGTCCCAGCCCAGGCGGCTGCCCGACGCCGGCGGCAGCCAGTCCTCGTTGCCGATCTCGACGTACTCGAGCTTGAAGGGCTCCGGGTGGCCGAGCTCGGCGCGGCGCTTGCCCCACTTGGTGTCGACTGAGCCGCGGATGAACTCGATCTGGTCGAGGGCGTCGTCGATGAAGGGCTGGAGCTTGTCGCGCGGGGTCACGTCGCCGTTCAGGGCAAGACCGGCGAAGACGCCAAGCACTAGTTTTGCGCGGGTCAGCCTCGGCACCCTTCCCGGGCGCACGTCTCGAGCCGGCACTTACCAATCTTCATGTCCATGTCCTCTGCCCACTCCAGATACTCAACAAGCCCAAGACCCATGGTGGTTTCGTAGCCCCAAGGGCCGGGGTGTCCCTTGCGGTACCGGAGCGGGCCGAGCGTGTCCTTCCAGTCCCACCACGAATCGTTGCGCGGTCCCTCGAGCATGTTGCCACCGGGGAAGCGGAAGAAGCTCTGTTGGCGCACGAGATGGAATCGTCACGGTTAGCTGTCGAGTCTGTTTGAGACACGTTGACGGGAGGGTGGTACGTACAGGATGGAGCTCTTTGATGGCCTCGGCAAGGTCGATGCGGAGCCCGTTCTTGCGGCCCTTGTAGGTGGGCGGGAACATGCTGATCAGGTTGAAGTCGAGCGCGCTGCCCTTGACCCCGGCAGAGTCAAAGGTAATGGCAAAGGTGTTGTTGCTGTTGGGGGCATCCTTCTCGGGGACCAGGACGACCTCGTGCTCGACCCATTCGTCCTCCTTGGCCTTGGACTCGACCTCGACGGACCCGAAGACGTCGTCGGTGAGCGCGGACTGGAACGAGGCGACAAACTTGCCCTCGTAAGCGCCCTTGACCCAGAAGGAGCCCGTGTACTTTTGCCGCTTGACGTCCATGCCCCACCACCCCTCGTTGAGGAAGCCGGCGCGGCTGCCACCTGACGGGGCGACGCGCATGGAGACGGGGAGGGCGTCAGACAGCGGGAGGCTGAGGTTCTGCAGCGACAGGGCGGCGTTGATGGGCTTCCAGGCGTTGAGGGTGCGCGGGTGCAGCCAGCTGCCCTGGAAGGCGCGGTTGCGGATCAGCTCGGCGTAGAAGCCGCCGTCGCCCGAGAAGTTGATGTCCTCGTGCAGGAAGCCGTACTGGTGCATGCTGGTCTTGTTGCCGCCCGAGGCCTTGACGGCCACCTCGAGCGCCGAGGCCGAGGAGGCGGCGAGGGCCGCGGTGAGCAGGCCGGCCACGGAGAAGGCCACCATTGTTGCTGCTGCTTGCGTGCAAAGTAGCTAGCTGCGAGTGGGCTTGGGGGGACGCTGGACGCGGTAGAGCCGTATCCTCGGGTCTGATCCCCTCGATCGTCGGCCGCGGGAGGGAGGGTACGTCTGGATGTGGTTCAATTTATACCGACGCGGGCTGTGCACACGGCCGCGGTTCCCCTCGCGTCGCTACCCCACCGCGCACCTCCCGGAGGAGGGAGGTCGCATGCCGGCTAAAGTGACCTTCTCCATTTTGCCATGGCGGGACCGAGGCTAGCAGAGGCGCACTCCAGGGATGCGGCGTGTGCGCCCAGCAAGGCGCAAGCGACCCCAAGGCGCGGCAGACGGTGACTGGCCGCGGTCTCCATCCGAGACGACGAAATGCCGGGGTGTAGGGTAACGGGGTGGTATCGGGGCATCAAGGCATCGGGGAATTGAGGCAAGCGTCGGGGCATCGTGGCTGTGGTGGCAAGGTGAGCGGGCGCGTGTATAATAGACGAGCCGACATGTCCCCGCTCGCGACGCTGCACCCAAGACGGGCCCAGCGACTCGAGCGCAAAACGACCGAGGCGGCGTGGGCTGTCCCATTGGAGCGGCTGTTTACGAGTGGCGCAACGAGCGAGCCGCCGGTGGTATGATGGACCCGCGAGGCTAATCGTGATTGACGGATCTTGCGCAGGTCCTCCGCCTTGTCAGGACGGCAGTGCGGGGGGAGCCCAGCTTTGCCAGTCCCGAGCCAAGGCGCCCCCTCATGACCGTCGCATCGGCTGGGGTGCAGGTGCCCTTCCCCGCATGGTGCCTGGGGGAGGCAGGTCGGGGGGAATCACAAGCGAGACCATGTGCCGGCGGAAGGCGTAAGGTTGCTTGACGAAGCGTGGCGGCTTTCCTGGTGAGGCATTGGGGAGGCATTGGGGAGGCATTGGGGAGAGAAAAAAGAAGAGAAAAAAAAAGTCGACGGATTCCAGTGGCCCGCTGCGCTTCTTTATCGTGCTTGGCGAATTGACTTCAGCTTGGCGGGCTGTCAACATGGATTCTTCCAGCTTGGGTGCGGCCCTGAGTGCTTTGGAGAACCCTAACCCGCCCAGCCGGCCCAGGGGAAAATACAACGGCTGAATTCGACAGCAGCCGTCGCAGCTCTTGGTCTCCACCGCGGCACAGCGAGCGTCATTGGAAGGTGGGGTGGGGTGTGCAGCTCTGCGGAGCACATCACGTGATCGGCGGCCAGCCCGAGATTGCCGCTAATGAGATGCGCCACGCCTGTCGAATCCTCGCGGCAGGAGCGGTCTAGCCTGGTTAATGCAACGTCTCCGGCTGCCCGGGCAGCTGTCTTGAGGCTCAAGAGCGTGCACGATTTGCCCTGGCAGGATTGCGCGCCTGGCACCTGCGGCACAGGATGCACGAGCACGGGGCTGCAGCCAAGCCTTTAAAATCACGCGCGGGTCCGGCGGGTCTGGCAGGATCAGCGAAATATGGTTAACGGCAATCTTGCTTGGGGAGACGCATGCATGCTGCTATCGAGGCCAACCAAACAAACCCCAGACCGCCTAGACGCAAGAAGAAAAGAAAAGAAAAAAAAAGCCTTCCCAGCAGCCGTGAGCTTGATTGCCGAGGTGCAGGCCGCCCCCCAGAAGCCCTGCGCGGGACCTGGGGGGCGGCAGCATTGTGCACACGGGACAGCCGGCAGGAGCAACCAGATGTGTCACGGCAGCCCCGAGCTTGGAGCCTGATGCGATCAAAAGCCAAATTGGCGAGGCTGACTAACCAGCATGGCCGCCCACGCAGGCCTGTTCGGGTAGCGGCTGATTCCGATCTGCGCGCATGCCACGTGACAGCCGCACAGTGCCGACGTGTCGGTGAGCAGCGCCTGGCCCGGGGAAGCTCGAGCCTGCAGCCGTCCACCGTGGGTGCTGTCTCCACCACGTGGGGGTCGCGGTACTAGGTAGGCAACGAGAACCAACTAGCAATATCTCCGCGACCGCGGGCTCTCCCGGCCCTTTTATTAAACCCTTTGTGTATCAGCGCGGTGGCCCGGCCGGCCAGAAATGTTTTGTGACAGCTCTGCATAGCTCCCGCTAGGGTGCACGCGAGCGACAAATATCGGCAAACCATCCATCGCCAGCTCGGCAAGAAGCTTTAGCTCCCTTGGCCCAACGGCACCAGCACCCATCCATCCGCATTCGCATCCACCAGTGCCACCCACCACGTGTGCGCCGGCAGCATCTCCCTGCAGGTGCCAGGCGCCGGGCTGGCCATCGCGACACCCACCATGCGGCCTTCTTTCTCCCTTTGCATCGCCCTTCCCGCCGCTGCCCGAGCCCAGCTCAGCCCAGCCAGCCCAATACGAGCCGCTGGAGGCGCCCTCACCGAGTCCAATACGAGCCACATGAGGCGGTCATTGGCGGCTTTTGCCTCTTTATCTTGCTTTTGTCTTCCTCCCTTGCGACCTGAGTGACCGGCCCTGCAACCGAGGGGCCAGACCAAATTCTATCACATATACGGACGTGCCATCGAGTCAGTGCGTGGCCCATGCGCAGGCTAGCCCAACAGGAAGCAGCCAGGGGCGGCGCCTTGGTGCCGGTCACGCCCGCCACCATCGGCACTCAAGGCTGGCTGAACAAAGACCACTCGGATGCCTCCCTGCGCAGGTATTGATCCTATGATGGCAATATTTAACGTTAGATGCCAGGGGCTGGGGCGCCAAGCCCGTCCACAGGGCCCCCTTGCCAGGATCGGAGCCAGGCTGCCTCGGCCCAACCAGACGGTCTCGTCGCAGATAGAATGGAATCCGGGTCACGCTTCTTCTTACTAGCGAGCTCCTAGCCAGGGGGGTGGCCTAGTGCTGTAGCTTCCTGCAAATAGACTCATCCACCTGTCAGCAGCCTGCACACCGTCACGTCCCGAGTGAGTCGGCGGGGCGTCTCCCAAGGCTACCCAGGCATAATTGCCGATCCCTCCCTCCCCGGCAGGGACGGAGTCGAAATGTTCTCGGCTTGATCTCATTCTCCGTCATCTGCCGTTTTTTTTCCTTGGCCGGGAACCCTCTCGACTACCATGGACAGAAACATGTTGCTGGCAAACGTTCCCCTGCCCGTCTGGGCCCTCGCGGCCATCCTGGCCGGCGCCTATCTTGCCTACCGCTGGGCCGCCTCCACGGCGCTGTGCCCTCGCTCCAAGCTCCCGCTGCCTCCGGGCCCGAAGCCGAGCCCTATCGTGGGCAACATCAACGACCTGCCCAAGCCGGGAGAGGTCGAGCACACCCACTGGGTAAAGCACAAGGACCTGTACGGGCCCATCAGCTCCGTCACCGTCATGGGCAACACCATGGTAATCATCCACGACCCGGAGATCGCGCTCGACCTGCTCGAGCGCAAGGGCACTGCCTCCAAAACCGCCGGCCGCCCCAGCATGCCCTTCGCCCAAGACCTGGTCGGCTATGACAACTCGATCGTCTTTGGCAACTACAACGACGCGTTCCGCAAGAAGCGTGCTCTGCTCCACGGCGTCATAGGCACATCGGCCTCTGCCGTCCACTACCGCAAAACCCAGGAGATCGAGAGCGTTCGCCAGCTCGAGCGGATCCTGGACCGCCCCAGAGATCTGCTGAACCACTACAAGAGGTGAGTCGGGCCAGGGCAAGGAGCGCCAAGCGGGGGTGGAGGCGCCAAAGAAACTAACAACTCGCGACCAGAGCCTCGTCTTTCACCATCCTCAAATCAACATACGGCTACAACGTCAACCCCACGGGGCCGGACCCGGTACTCGCCTACGCCATGCAGGCCCTGAACGAGTTTGGCGAGGTTGGCAAGCCCTTCTCCTGGGCCGTAGACCTGATGCCTCTCCTCGCCAGCCTGCCCGAATGGTTCCCCGGCACCTCCTTCAAGCGCAAGGCCAAGGAGTACCGGAGCACCCTGACCAAGATGGCCTACCTGCCGTACCGGTTCGTGCAGAGCCAGCTGGCGTCGGGCGTGGACAGCGGGTGCCTGATGTCGCACCTCATCCAGACCATCCAGGCCGAGTCCGAGGACGGCCGCGTCGGCCCCGAGGACGAGAAGCTCATCGTGTGGGCCGCGGGCAGCCTCTTCGCGGCCGGCGCCGACACGACGTCCACGTCGCTCGCCGCCTTCACCCTCGCCATGCTTAAGCACCCCGAGGCGCAGCTCAAGGCGCAGGCCGAGATCGACCGCGTCGTCGGCCGCGGCCGCCTGCCCCTGTCGGCCGACCGCGACAGCCTGCCCTACGTCTACTCGCTCGTGCTCGAGACGCTGCGCTGGTGGACCGTCATCCCCATGGGCATCCCGCACCGTGCCGACGAGGAGGTCGAGTACGGCGGCTACCGCATCCCCCAGGGCGCCAGCGTCGTGGCCTCGGCTTGGTGGTTCATGCACGACCCGGCCGTCTACGCCGACCCGGACCGCTTCGACCCGGACCGATTCGCCGACCCGGCGCGCGCCGAGCCGGACCCGACAAAGGGGAGGGGGGTCTTTGGCTACGGCCGGAGGGCGTGCCCGGGCCGCCAGTTCGCCATCAACCTGCTCTTTGTCAACCTGGCCCAGATACTGGCTACCTTCAACATTGAGAGGTTGCCAGTCGGGGAGGGGCGCGAGTTTGACGGTGTGGACGGGATCCACCCGATGCCTGGTGTGATCATGTAAGCACCTACTTTTGGTCATATTTTCTGCTCCCGTTCTTTTTGCCCTTTCAGGCAAGATTTCCAGCACCGCCTCCACTTGACAAAAACTAATCCCAGAACCTCTAGGTGCACAAACGACTTCAAATTCCGCATCAAGCCAAGGAGTACGGAGCACGAGGAGCTCATAAGGAGAGAAGCGCGCGCGCATCCGGTGCAGCCAGGGGGTGACGCCAAGATTTTAGAGAAAATGATTTAAAAAAAAAAGTTAAATACACTTCTGTTAAGAACCCTAGCTCTGGCTACATGATCCAAAGCCGCGTGCCATATCCTGCATTGTGACTGCCCTTGATTCTGTATCACTGGACACTCGGGGGATTCTGCGTAGAGTTCGCAAAGAAGGTAACAGGTTCGAATTACAGCATTGTTAAGCTGCTGGAGCCTTTGACAGGGCAGCCGGACTAATTGTTCAGAATTACGTCCCGGACAACAAGTCCCTTGTAAACACATTATTTTGTCTTTGTTTTATTCATCTGCAAAGAAACCACCACTTTGGCCTTTTATGCATCGCCATTGTTCTGCACAAGGTGCTGAAAGCTGTCCATCATGAGCGACCCCGTTGATCACGACTGAATGAGCAGAGATGTCGGATACAAAACTGTCGTCTGCATCCTCTGAGCTAGAGTAAGTTGGAAGGCCCCAACAACGAGCAACCTGCCTCTTGACAAGCATACTTGTCAAAAAGAAAAAAGAGCCCAACCAACCACGCTGCCCAGAAACAACCTCAACGCCCAACCGTCAACATGGCCCCCAAGCCGTCGTCCACCGCTCCCCGCGACCCGATCTTCGAGTCCAGAGTCGAGGTCGCCACCGCCGAGCTCACCGCGTTCGTGAGGTCCGGCGGCGGCGCGGAGCTGGACTGGTGCGACACGGAGAGCGTGCGGTGCCTGGCCACGCGGGGGCCCGACGTGCTGTGGACGAGCCGGGACAAGAACCTGAGGCTGACCTACATCGCGGCCATGGCCTGCGCCGGCGCCGGCTACGACCTTGTCCAGATCAACCACGCGCTCGTGGGGCTCGGCGCCTTTGACGCCGTCCACGACCTGGCCCTCGTTATCAGGGGCCAGAGCCGGACGTGGCGCAGCGTCTGCGTCCGGAGCCGACGCGAGCGGCAGGCCTGGAAGGAGGGCCTGCTCGACCGCATGGCCAGCCACGTCCCCGGCATGGTGCACGGGCTCGCGCGGGAGCAGAAGTTTGTCTCGGCCCCCCGCCTCCAGACCATCAGCGAGGAGTTTGCCCCGTCCACTGAGGTGGGCCGCCAGCTGCGGGCTGATTTCGACAAGATCATCACCCATTTGATTGCCAAGGTCTGAGCGGGGCCATCCGGCAGCGATGCTTGCATTGACGGCAAGCCTCTAGGTTCGCATCTTGCGGGATAAAGGTGAGAGAACCACTGGAGTTTGGTGTTTTTTTTCTTTCTTTCTAACTCGTTTGGGGATTTTATCTAGGCAAACAACATTGCTCGTGTTGCCAAATACCATAAATTTGCTACTGACTAACACTAATTAGGACAAAGCCAGGGGGACTTTAGGTGAGATGGGGAACAAACTCGACGTGAGTCGAGCGCTAGAAAGTGGGTTCGAACATGCTAGGACGGCGACATCAACCATGTAAGACGAGCGAGACGAGCATGCAAAAGGAGTGAACTGACAAAGACCATGAACAACCAGTGCCTGGTCCGCGCCAGGGCATGCCTTCCACTGCGCAGCTCGATCCACGCGGCCGTGACGTGGTCCATGGAGGAGCGGGAGCAGCAGCAGAAGCAGGAACAGCGGATGGGCGGCATTCACTGGCGCACGGGGTCGGCGCCAAGGCGGTGGGGAATGTGACATGGCCGATCCAGGACACTGCCGAGTGCATGCCGGGGGAGGTGGATCATGGTTCCAGGGCGGAACAGCACTTGGCAGGCCAGGGACAGACAGCAGTGGTCACCAAGCGGCTGTGTGTGTGTGTGTGTGTGTGTGTGTGTCCTGCCGGGGACCACTGCCGTCGCCCTGGCCTGCACGCGCAGAAACTCCCGAGGCTTCCGACGCATCCGCGGCTGCCGGCACCCACAGCCCTGGTTTCAGCGCGCGGCCGCCACGGCCCGGGTGGGGATCTGCGCGCGCTGGCCACGAACGACGGGGAGGGGGAGGGGCTCCACAAGGTTTGCGTATAGGCTTTCTGGGCGGGGACGCGTTCGCTGGGCCGGTTTGGCAGGAACCCGGTTTTGGGTAAGGCCGGTAGGCGGCAGTCTTGGTCGATCCGACCCGACTTGCCGGAACACGAGCCGCAGGGCATGGCAAAACGCTTGCTTAGCGCCAAGGGCACCCGCTTTGAGGGGCAGGCCCGTTTGGTTGGGGGGAGGGGGGGTGGTTTTGCACATGCCCTGCAGGTGGCCCGCACCGGAGTCGGGCCCTGGAACCGTGCCCCGTCCGCCAGTGGCGGGGCAGCATGGGTTGGCCTGCTGCGGCGGGCTCCACTGCTGGATTAGGTAAATACCGACACCAGGCCCTGCTTCGGTTGTCGGGCTTTGGTCACGTTGCGATGTGTCCGATCTGCGCGGGGAAAACAAACCTGCCTTTCTTGTCTCCCTGCTGCCCGACGGTCCTTCCAGCATATTCTGGCGAGACCAGCCAGCACAGACCCCCGCCCCCTCCTTGTGAAGCGTGCGTACAGAAAAGAAAGCAGAAGAAGAAGAAAAAAAGCCCGCACCCATCATGGCAGGCCAGACGCCCCCCGCGGGGCTGCCCGACGTCGCCACCCTCCCCACCCTGGACGACGCCGCTCTCTTCGGCGTGCTGGACCTGCTCTTCGAGCCGTCGGCCGACATGCACGCCCTCGCCGGCCCCGTCGCGCGCTCGCGCCAGTTCGCCTCGTACGCCGACATGGTCGACGCCCTGCGCGCCGCCCTGCTCTCGCTGCAGCAGGGGGAGGGGCAGGGGCAGGGGC
>PYSQ01000287.1:0-41680 GCA_003049435.1 Nakataea oryzae
CCGTGGAGGTGGTGGCGGCCGTGGAGGTGGTGGCGGCCGTGGGGGTGGTGGAGGTCGTGGAGGCGGCCGCTAGGAACAAAAAGACCGCGGGCTGTTCTGGGTTCAAAGGACGCGTCGACAAAGTCGGGGACTGGCTTCCTCGGGTTATTTTTCCTGCTTATGTTCAATGGAGCGGTAGCACAGACTGATTCATTCTTCTCGGTTTCTAATCCACATTATTCTGTCCTCGTTCACTGCCGACATATTTTAACACGCAACATATTGGGTACCCAGCATCTCGCTCCATCGACATGATTCCTCCCACCTCGCGCCCCGGTCCATTCACTCCAGATCCACGACGGGAGGTCCCGGCGTCATTGGAGGGGAGGCACTAGTAGTGTTCCCTCCACAAAATTGTTTGGCGCGCAACCCAGCGGTGGTTCTCGTCGACATGCGAACCAACTCCATTGGGAAAGGCAGCAGGCCGAAAACGGTGTTTTTTTTATCTGGCCGGGCTGATCCCACACGGCTCATAGATTCTCAATGCCGAAATTCAGAATCTAGATTCACAACGGCCGCCAGACCATGTCCTATAGCGAGCAAGTACTGAAAAGGATCCGTCGGGCTGCGATGGATTCCGAGGCGCTGTTCCGCCCTGAGCCACTCGCAACAAGAACCAACCACCCAAACCATGCAAATATTTTGCAGGTCTGGCTCCATGTGTAGTCGGGGGCCTAGGGGACGCCAGGCGAGGATGGCGACAGCGGGTGTGGACTTCAGGAGGCTGCTGTAGGTGCAGCAGGTCTCGCACCCCTTGCTTCTGGTGTTCCGGTGGTGTAGACTGGCCATGAGGGGCACAGGGCAGAGAGGCTTCGCTATTCTGGTGATTTCGAGTTAAGAATTTAGGTTCTGGACTAAGTCGGTGAAAGTTGCAGCCGACTCAGGAGCCCCGGGTCTGAATTTTTGGATGCGGGATGGGCATATGGTGCCCAGGAAGTAGTCCATATCAAAGCTGCGGTCTTCGGAGAGCAAGGCGGTAAATTTGCCGCCCAAGGAGAGGCGCGTGATTCCGGCTCGCCTCGGGTCCCGCGCCCGGAGCTCGATGAGGAAATCGACAAAAACGCCAAGCCGGACATCTTCCTGCTTTTTCGGATGCAGATAAACCATCGTGTCGACTAAGACTGGGCATATGTCCAGGATGTCGTGCTCGGGGCTGAGATGGACGGTGAGTCCGGCTCCGGCTTCGCAGGGCAGTGCGACACGATACACCGAGAGATAGGCTTCCCGACTTTCTTTGTTGATGCGCAGAAAAGGGGGCGCGAGAGCCGACCAGGCTAGCTCACGGCGTTGCTTGATGGCTGCAAGGCCGTCAGGATCCTGCATTTCTTCCTCGTCGTCGGAATTACCCAGTAATGACGGCTGCGCCATCACAGAGGGGGTGGCACTGTGGTCAGATCCGTCGACGGCGAGAACCAAGCATATCAGCCGATGCGGTAGATCCGCAATGGCTGCCTTCCAGATCATCCATCTGATCTCGGTGGGGAACTTGGAGAAGCTGTCGAACATTGCCGTATCGCCATCACCAGACGTCTTGTTCTGGGCGAGTTCCGCCGCTGCACGACCGGGCTGGTCGGTGAAAAGAGGGATGCCGGACGGCATGGTGGCCCATGGAATCCTGCATGTCGATTAAATCGATCCATCAGCTGAGGTTATCTGCTGGAGCCAGGTTGAATGCGCGAACGGGGGGTTCATACCTGGGTCTGCACTTTCGTAGAGCTGCCGACAAAGGAAAGGGTGGCAGGAACAGTTTCGTGCGAGCGAGTGCAGAAAGATTTCAACAGATGTGAATCTAGGTCATTTCTACGAATTATCACGTGCAGCAACAGGATGCGTACGAAGCGCTCCTTCTCTTTCAGACATGCTCCTTCCGTTCCCGCCCTGTCCCAGTCCCTCAAGCCCGCGGCGCAAAGTTGAACATCTCAAAGCCCGCGACGCCAGTCAGGTTCCCCGCCGCCGCCTCCTCGCCACCACCACCCCCGACCGACCCCCTCGCCGTCCCCGCCCAGCGCGCGTAGATGGGCCCTCCGCGCGACGTGCGGCCCGCCACGGTCACCTCGGCGCGGAGCACGCCGCCGAGCTCGGGCCCCAGGTCGACGGCGACTGTGAAGCCGCGCGGCTCCCACGTCTCGAGCTCGCCGGCCGCGGGCGGGTGGGTGGCGCCGAAGGGGCGCACCTCCATGTTGCCGCAGCCCGCGTACACAATCTCGCCGTCGCGCGCGACGTAGCCGCTCTTGTACTCGGTGCCCGCAAAGTCCAGCCCGTCGAGCCAAACGACGACGTAGGGGCCCATGGTGGCGTGGCCCCAGTACCAGCTGTGGACTCGCTCCGTCAGGGGGGTGACGCCCCAGTTCTGGATGGGAGAAACGTGTAAGCGATTGGATACCAAATACCACATTTTCTGCACTTCTAAACCAGGAGCTCACCTTGTCATGGTATCCCAGGCCTTCGAACTGCAGCCGCGTGCCATTAATGGCGACATCGACGGAGGCGTGGGCTGCGGGCACCGCGTTGGACCAGCCTACACCGTCCATGACCTCCATAGTGACGTTGTCACGGACGGCCGAGCAGGGGTAGTGGGGAGGTGCGATCTATCCAAGTCAGCACTGCTTTCAACATCAAGGACGAAACTGAAAAAAAAAAGCAGACGACAGCCACACATACCGAGCGAAACGAAATGGTTCCCTTGTACACATCATTGTCCAACGTAATCACATACTCGGAAGCATCCGACCGGCCCGCCCAGGTTACGTTGCTGGGCGGAAGATAGGCACCGCTCGACCCCTGCCCCGCGGTGGCGACGACGGCGCCTGCATCGGCAGAGAGCCAAGTGTCAAAGAGCGTGCCGTTGGGGTACGTGCCCGAGACCTGGACATTGACGGCCGTGTCCGCGTCCACGACGCCAATGAACCCCCGCGGGCCCCGGTTGTAGAAGACGACGGCGATGGAGCTTGCGGCGTCTTCGCCAACGACGTCAAAGTACCACCAGTCGTAGGCCGTGGCGTTGACGTCGGTGACCTTGGGCCCGTCGAGGCCCTCGGCGCCCGACGTGAACAGGGCCGTCGAGGAGCCCTCGTGCAGGGCCGGCGGCAGTGTCTGCACGGTGGGCAGCGGTGCAATTGGGAGCAGCTGCGTGGCTGCGAAGGCCGAGTGCAGAAAGGCTGCCACGGCGGGACAGGCGAGCTGGTGAAGTTTCATGGCTAAGAGCGAGACTGTTGGGTGTTTGCTAATTATTGCCTAGGACAGATTGCCTGAGAGTGCAATGGCGAGCCGCCCGACAACCTCCCAGCAGCATCGACGCCCCTTTTTATGCCGCCATTCATGGCGTCAGTCTCGATATCGTGCCCGAATCCCGACTGCGGCAGTCCGCGCGGCCTTCCGGTGCTGATGTTGGTCTCGGCCACTAGCTCAGCACTTGCGATTGTTTTCCGTTTTGGGCTCCCAATCAACAACACCAGCCAATCGCGTGTGACCATGCAACTCGCGTCCCATCAAGCCACAATACTTTTGGCCTCGGACGCACCTACACATGTCACAAAATTGGTAGGCCAGGACGGATAAAGAGCAAGCGTGGTCGTTTTTACGTATTGATGTCTGTTTTCGTCGTTTATAGATACACGACTGAAGGATCCGGCTGCCATATGGCGCCGTTCATACCATTGTCAGTTGCCTTTACCACCCTACTACCAATCCTCATCAGACACGCCGTCCGATGCCTCCATATCCGATTCGCCTCCAGAATCCCCCGCAGTGTAGTCCGTTGCCAGATGCGCATCGTCCTCGCCGGCGAGGCGCTGCGCCCTGCGCTCCAAGATAAAGCGCTTCCAATTCTCGTCCCACCCGTTTTGCTGCGATTTCAGAATCTTGTCCGTGTCGACGACATTCCCCACCCTCTTGCCCGCGACGCGCACCTCGATGTCGCCGACAAAGGCCTCGAACATGAACTGGAAGCGGCCGGTCTCGGGGCGGTACGTGGTCGGCGTCAGCATCGACTCGGCCAGGCACTTGCGCACGTCCTCGGCCAGGAGCTCGGCCTCGGACCGTGCCGGGTCGCGCCCGGCCTTCTCCTCGGCCAGCGCGCGCGCCGGGTTGAAGCCGCCGTAGGGCCACTTGTCGTCGCCGGCGGCGTCGGCGAGCCGCTTGCGCTCCCGGAAGGTCTTGCCGGCCATGATGTGGCGGACCAGCGCCAGGGCCGCCGCGTAGGCCGCCGTCGGCCGCGGCGCCGGCCGCACGTCGATGACCAGCCGCCGCGCGGAAAAGGGCCCGCTCGCCCACTTGAGCTGCGTCAGGCGCGGGTCCGCCTCGGCTCTGCTCCCGCCGCCGGGCGGCGTGGCCAGGCCGCGGGGGCCGAAGGACGAGAAGGCGCGGAGGAGGCTCTCGAGGTCCTCCACGAGGTTGCGGTGCGGGCCCCTCAGCTGCGACGCCGGGGAGTCGAAGACGCGCATCCTGACCGTCAGGGTGCCGAAGCTCGTGCGCAGCGGCGGCGGCGGCGGGCCGCCCGCCGCCGCCGCCCCACCGAGTTGTCTTTTGCGGCTGTGGTTGGACGGCGGCGAGGTGGAGGCGAGCGGCAGGCTCGTCCAGGTGGGCCAGAGCCCGGAGCCGCGCACGAGCATGACGTCGAGGCTGCAGTCGGGCGGGCCCGGCGCGGCATCGGCCACCATCGACACGACCTCGGCTGCCAGGGCCCGGCTGGTGAGCAGCAGCGAGAGCGCGCGCTCCGGGGTGTTGATGCTGCTGCTGCTAGTTGCCGCATCATCGCCATCTGTGGAGCGCAAAGGCGGCAGGGGCACGGTCCAGACGTCGACGGGTTTCCTGACCTTTCTCAGCGTCATGCCCCTTTGTGGAGCGCGACTTTGGAAACCCACTATTTGGGTGCGGTGGGGAAGCGTCTCGGCGGGGTCGCTTGGTGCAGGGGCGTCGTCTACAAGAGCAAAATACAGAATCTTGCGGACGAGCTCCAGGGGAAGCGAATGGAAAGATGCTCCTGGTCCTGGCATCCTGTCGTTTTTTGGTCGAATATGTTTTGTTCCTTTTAGTGAGGTTGCTGGTTAGTTCTTTGTCCGGCCGCTCTTCCCTTGAGCAACTGGTGTTGATGCATAATCATCTGCAGCTGGCGAACAGGGTGATAAAATATCCCCAGTAATCCCTGTTCTGAATGCGGCTCTGCGAGGAGGTCTGTTGGCATTCGTCACGAAGGAGCGGTGTGGACGATTGGCAAAGATGTTGATGAACAAGTGGTTGGGAGGACAGGTCAGTACGCCCTTGGCCATGTCACTATTGGATACCCAACGCTCGGTTGGTCCACCCGGTGCCAGGGCCTCCAGGCAGCAGTCCCTCATTCGCTCCCGCATTTCCCTTTTTGATACAAGGCATCAATCGTAGTATCGTACATTTCTCCCTTTTTCCCTCGGCACCCACACGCATCCCGGGATGGCTGCCTGGGCCTCGAATCTACACGGCAGCCTGACTAGGCAGAGCCGCACAGATCAAACCTGCCGACGCTGGGGTCGTGGTCCGAGACCATGTCGGCCGTGTTCTGCCACGTGTTGACGTGGATGTGCTCAAAGGCGGACTGGTTGGTGGCGGCGACGGCGGGGCTGACAAAGGTGTGGTCGAGCTCCTGCATGCTCATGTCGAAGACGTACGAGTAGCGCTCCTCGTGCGGCATTGCCACGACGTCGTCGAGGTCCAGCAGGCCCGACGAGTTGAGGAAGGCCTGCAGCGGCGCGACGGGGACGAACTCGTTAAAGTCGCCGGCCGTGATGACGCGCGCGTTGGGGTCCTGGGCCAGGATCTGGGAGATGAAGTTCTGCGGGAGGGGGTGAAGGAAGACGGGGAGGGGTTAGTCTCATCCGACGACAGTCCAACAGGATGCTCAAGTCACTGAGGAAGGAGGAAAAAAAAGGCACTCACGGCAGTGACCAGGGCCTGCTGGGTCCGCTTGTCGACCTCGCCGTTCTGGGGCGTGCGCGGGTCGCCGTGCGTCGAGGAGCTGCCGCCCTTGGAGCTCATGTGCACGTTGATGGTGAAGAAGACCTCTCCCCCCTTGACGTGCCTCCACGCGGCCGCGACGGGCTTGCGCGTGGCTTGCCAGACGTCGCTGGCCGGGTCGACGCGGCCCGGGTTGAAGGTCAGGCCCTTGGCGCCCGGCAGCACCTCGGTCTTGTCGGTGCCGCTGCCCTGGTTCGGGTTCACCAGGGCCAGGAGGTCGGGCTTGTAGAGGTAGGCGGGCCGGATGTTGCCGCCGGGCTGGCCGCCGTCGAGGCCGTCGACGGGGTTGACGACGGCCCACGAGTACTTGACGCCGCTGAGGCCCTCGATAGCGGCGACGAGGGTGTCGAGGGTCTTGTTGGCGACGACGGTGCCGTCGTTGGTGGCGCAGCTGTCGTCCTGGATCTCCTGCAGGAAGACCAAGTCCGGGGTGCGCAGGTAGTCGACCAGCTGGGCGGCGACGCGGGGCAGGTGGGCCGAGGTGGCGCAGAGGTTCTCGACGTTGAAGACGGTGAGGGTGACGCCGGTGCAGTCGCCCGTCGAGTTCAGGGTGGTGGGGCGCGGGTTGTAGGGGAGGCGGTTGGTGACGGAGACGGCCGTCAGGGGCAGGATGCGGTAGAAGCCAAACGAGTAGGTGACGATGCCCGTGATGTCGGCGAGCTGGTCGCCGACCTTTGTGTCCTTGGGGTTGGCGGTGCCGTCGAGCGGGGCGCCGATCATGATGCCCTCGGGGTTGTTGTCGGCGGCCGTCATGGTGAGGCCGCCGCGCGAGTTGCGGCCCGTGGTGGGCCAGTCGCCGACGACCCAGTGGTCGCCGAAGCGGTTGGGCCGGTTGAGCGCGGTCGGGGCGCGCACCGTGACCAGCTGGCCGCTGAGGCTCTCCCAGAAGTCGAGCCCGTACTTGGACGGGTCCAGGACCGGGTTCGCGGCCGACACCAGGGCGGCGGCGTTGGGCGTGGCAAAGACGTCGCCGCCGTCGAGCGACGAGTACTGCTGGGTGGGCGGGTTGGGCGTGTCGACGCCGATGACAAGGGGCGCGGCCGGGTTGCCCGACGAGAGCACGCGCACGTTGGCGGGCTTGGACAGCTCCGTCAGGAACAGCTGCTTGGCGTCGGCGCGGTACTCGAGCACGCTGCCGTCGACGGCGATCAGGTCGCCGACGCTGAGGCGGTCGCCGACGCCGCGGCCAAAGACGTAGAGGGCCTCCGAGGTCAGGGGGTTGTCGTCGGGGCGGTCGGAGCGGATCCAGAGGCCGCTGGGGCCCTTGGCCAGGACGACGCCCGTGACGCCCGTGACGGCCTGGTCCTTGAGCGACGACACGAAGCGGTCGCCGTTGATCTGGGCCACGCTCTGGGCCAGCGAGGGCGCGGCCACGGCGGCCAGCAGGGCCACGACGGCCGAGGGGAGCGACAGCTTGCCGGAGAGCATGGTGGCGGTCGTGCGCGAGGGTGGTGCGGCCAGAAAGGAGGCCCGGGGGAAGACCGCCAAGACACGTGCGGCGGCGGCGCGGGCCTTTATTTACGTCGCCGCCGCCGCGCGAGAGCCATGGTGGCCGCGACAGGCCCGGTCGCTGCGCATGTCGCAGCGAGCGTCGGCCCCACGGCGAATGACTTGGGGCGCCGTCGAGATAGGAAGCTGGCAAGCGTTGCGCTGCGGGCCTCGAGGGGCAGCGGGCGGCGATCGAGGCGCTGATTGGCGGGGCGCACGACAGGGGCGCTGGCAGGCACTTTCCGCGGCGCTGGCGGGCTGCGGCCAATGAGACGCCGCAATCTGGCGTCGTGGGCGGGCGAGGGGCCTTTATCAGCCGCGCGACCTTCCGTCCTGGGCTGCTCGCGCCGAGCTGAGGACCAGGGCTGGCGCGTTGGCGCCCTGGCTGGGCGCGCCTGCCGGGGCTGGGGGGGGGATCTACGGCCCAGCGCCGCATGGGGCAGCTGCGACCCTGACTCGGCACTGCTGCCCCGGACGCGTCACTGCGTTCCCTTGGCAATCTCACCACCGAATCCAGCTGGGATCATGGGAGCTGCAACCAAGCATCAATTGCGTATGCATAACCGCCATTGCCTAGTCGCCGAGATTGGGCTGTCGACCGAGCTGGCCACGGCGCACGAATTGCGCATGCACAAACACCATGGCCAATATTGCGCCATCGATCCATCTGGCCTATGGGGATGCGATGCCTTTTGACCATTCTGACCACGGCGCCCGGACTGCGCATGCCTCAACGCCATCGCTTACTCGTCGAGATTCCAAATTCGACCGACCTGCATCTGCGGAGATGCCTTGTGGCCGCGCCAGACCAGAACAATGGCCTTCCTACACTGACAGCCGCTCCAGCTCCGCCGTCGCCTGGACCGTCAGCAGCTGCTCGTGCTTACACTGGCGGGCGGGCAGCAGGCATCGCCACGCCTTGTCCCAGATGCCCTTCACCCTCCACTTCTCGGCGCACTGCATCTGGCAGTTTGGTGGAGTGCTCAGTGGCATCTCGCGGCCCGCTCGCGTCCTCCGTGGCATGCGTCCGCGGCAGGCCCGCTCGTGCTGATGTGGCCTAGCTACTCCGACTACGCGCTCAGGTTGGACTCGGGCGTAAGCATGCCTGAGCCGCAGTCGCCGGAATCGGCGTGGTATCCGGCGGAAGGGGACGGTTCGGGCCCGCGCCCCTCGGGTGACACCGGCAAGGCCGGAGTGTGTTGGCGATCCATCTGGATTGCTGTTTATATATGTATGTCTGCGAGTGCTGAACTTTGTCGGTAGGTTGTATGTGCAGACCAAGATAGGTTTGCTGGCTGCTTTCCTCTCTACGCACAACTCCATTGGGCGGATTGGCCCGCTTTAACCACGTCCTTTCAGCCCCTATGAGCGTTCTTTCTTTATTGTTACCGGTATCCCACAAGGCTGAGGGCCATGTACCAGTTTCTAGAAGGCTTCTTGCTTCTTCTGATTGTCACGTACACGCTGGCCTAGTGGCTTATCCCATCACACACCCGCTTGTGCTTTGTTCTCACTCTCCGCACTACACGAGCGTGTTGCTAGTGCTTTTCTTGGCCTTGCCCCTCTTTTGTTGCCGTGAATATCATTACTTCGCCCTTTCCGAGCCCTTTCGAGGAGTCGGTTCGTTCTTTATGTTCCCAAGAACCATTATTGTTGCCCTTCTCATTTGGCCATCTCTAGGTCTGGTATTCTTTGTCTTGCTGTTTCTCAGCCTTGCCAAAGCTGCAACGCGCCGCTATCACGATGTCTATATCATCCTCCCCTACTCAGCCTGCCCAAGGTGGAATATGGACTATGACCATAAAATTTTTGAGAAAGCCCCTGAGCAGATACAGCCATGCCTCCAACACAGAGACCTCACCTTGTGCTCTCTCCACTAAGCGCCTCGGCGCACGACCTGGTCAATATCCGTGCCAACTCCCACCTGTGTATCCCTCCGGGTGCACACAGCTGGTGTCCGACTCTCGGCATTGGAATCTACCCTTCTATCCTGAAACGGGACCAGCCGCATGTCCTTGCAAGCCTGGGGTCCAACATCGGTCTGGCAGACGTGCTGATCGTGGGCAAAGGTATTGAGGAATTGCAGGGCTGCTTTCTGATGCGCCCCGACACCGGCATCATCATTTTCATCGACCACTCATCTGCCGGAACCAGCTACTTCCTCGGCAGCAACCATCTCTCTTTCCGAGACCCGCCAGGTACTCGGCGGGAAAGGATTGTGGCCCTCTCGCCCAGCGTCAACACAATCATAGGCATGGGCATCCCCGGCCAGGGGGAGGTTGTATTTGGCATCCTGTGGCCTGATGGCCCCTACCCCAGGCCGCCTTTCAGGTGGCCGCCAACGATGCTCACCGTCCCAAACCCGCTCCAGCCCGTTCGGTACGAGCTGCTCGACCTATTGGGCCAGGGCGGGCTTGGGACTGTGAGCAGGGCGTTTGACGTGGACACGGGGGACCTTCTTGCCATAAAAAACGTCAAGGTCAAGAGCAAGGATTTGATGACCACGGGCCAGCTCCATCGTCTTGACCCGCTTCGCCGTGAAGCCGAGCTTTTGCGAGCGTGCCAGCATGTAAGTTGGCGGCCACCCCCGCCTAGTGTGGCAGCCTGTCGGAAACGCCCCTGCTGACCATGCAAAGATGCACATTGTCGAGTTTCTAGGATTGCAGGTTGGCAAGGCAAGCGAGCAATCCTTGTTGCCGACGCACGCGCTGCTCATGCCGCTCAAGGAGGGCTCGCTCTTTTCCCTGGTGACCAGCAGGCCCGACATCAACGGCCTGGCCGACATGGTCTGCCACCAGATGCTGCAGGCCCTCGAATTCCTCGCCAACAAAGGGGTGGCGCATCAAGACGTCAAGCCGGGCAACATCTTGTTTGTTACGGTCCCCGAGCCCTGGTGGCAGCGACAGCAGAGTCAAGGCTCCCGCGCCCTCTGCTCGCCATACCACTTTCAGCTCGCAGACTTTGGCATGGCGACCTACTGGCACCAGAGCCTGGCGCAGCCCGGGCACTTGAAATGCTGTGGCACGGCGTGCTACATTGCCCCCGAGCGCGTCCCCGCCCTCTCATGGCATCGGCCGCCCCGCAACGCCTCGGAGTTTTACAAGCAGGACGTCTGGTCGCTGTTCGTGACGCTGCTGTGGACGGTGGAGCAGGACGGCTCCGTGCGCACCTCGTTGAACCAGGCCATGGGCGTCTTCTGGTGTGTGGTCCGTCGCGGCACGGTCGCCGGCGCCGCGCCTGGCACGGTGGGGCTCCTCTACGCTCAGGCGTGCGAGATGGTCGACAAGTTCTACGCCACAGCCGAAGCCTGGGGCGCGACGGGACGAGGGCGCAGGTGGGGCCGCATGGGTCGGCGGGACCCGACGATGCGCCGATCGGCGTCGGCAATGCTAAGGCTGATGGACCAGAGTCCAGGCTACCAGAGCCACCGCCTTTCCTGAGCACTCGGGTACCGAGTTTTCCCCCCCGTGGTTTGAGTGGGACGAAAGAAAACGTACCGCGCGTCGCCCAGGGTCGAGACATCCCTGGTTCTTGACGTCACCCTTGGACCGATGCGAACTGCCCCCGCAGGCCGCGAGATTGGAGCCCAACACACACGTGTAGACAGGCGGCATCACGTGCATTGCGCATGCCCCCTGCCCAGTTGTTGTGTTGTACCTTGATATGTCAGCTGGGGGGGTTGTTTTGACTGCCGCGTCCGGGGCCAGCATTTTGCCCAACGCGCGCGCGCGCCTCACAATCCATGGTCGGGTCGGGAGGGATGGCGATTTGGCCGGCACGCACGGCCACGCGCCCCCATGGACTTTGCAAGTGTGTGCATGCATGGAACCGGTTTGTGGCGCGCCGATTGGCATGCCCGCAGCGTCCAAACTGCCAGTCTGCCTCGGGTAACTGCATAAGAGAGGGGTGCTTTGTGGGGAGACTCTGGAGATGGGATGGCACGGTGACTCACCAGGGGGTAGAAGGGTAGATAGCTAATTAGTGTGTGTCTGTGGCATGGCGATGGAGATAGAGTAGAGTAGCACGGTAGATAGACAGAGAGGGGCGGGGGGTGTGGTGGTCTGGGCTCGAGCGACTGGAGGCGACCGGAATCGTTAGCGGAAGCGGTTGCACGGCCGGGGCGGGCTCTACGTGGTTGGGCTTGACAGGGGCACAAGATGCGGTGTTGCCCCATCCCCCTGATCCCTGCCCCTCGCGTGTCGTCTCGTCAAAGGCAGAGCGAGGGCGCGGAACCAAGCGGTCGGTGCCCGCCTCGAATCGAAGCCGGAGTTGCCAGGTCATCGCGCCCCACAGCGCCAGCCAACCCCGTTTCGGCTGCCAAGTCAGGAAGCCCCTTTTTTGATCCAATAGGCGGTGAAAGCGGCCAGGAGCTTGCTGCTTGCTGCTGCTTGCTGCTGCTGCCGCACTCAGCTGCCAGGCCCAGCAGCAGCAGCAGCAGTAGCAGCAGAAGCTTCCTCTTGCGTGCCGCGGCCAGCCAACTATCTCGACGCCCTCTCACACCACACCCGCAGGCTACATAGACTACACCCCAGACTGGCTGGCTAAGCTGGTTGCCGGACGGACTGCGTGACTGACTGACTGACTGGTTGACTGGCCGGTTTCGCGGGAATCGAGCCCAGCAGCCCAAGCAAGGCCTGCCTGTCTGTCTGTCGTCTGTCTGCCCCTCAAACAACACAGCAACGCAACCCCTCCTCCACAGTCCATATTTATTCGCATAGGCCCTCGGCATCCTTGTCGGCCCCAAGGCGATCCGGCTGCTTTGAACAAAAAGAAGCCTTTCCCACCCCCACCAGCAAAAACTCGCCCAAAAACGCTGCTCCCCGCAGTCGCCCTCCTCCTCCCGCCCGCAGCTGCGCCAGCAGCCAAGCGATTCCCACCACTCACGCACTCACGCACGCACGCACGCACGCACGCCCCCTCCCATTAACGATGGCTTCCAGGGGCTCCGCCGAGGTGGTGTCGTCAGTGCTGACGTTCCTGTCGAGCAACAAGACGATCCGCAAGGCGGCCATCAAGACGGCGTACAAGCATGGCGACAAGATCAAGCCCATCGTGCAGACGATCCAGGCGGCGGCGTCGGGGGCCTACATGCTCAACAACACGCTCAACGGCACGGGCGGCGGGCCCATGAGCCTGGCGCAGCTCCGCGAGGGCGCGGACCTGACCAAGAAGACGGTGGGCGAGGTGGTGGCGGTGGCGACCGACGTGGCGCGCGAGATCGGCAGCCTCATCACGCCCACCATGAACTTTTTGACCAACTCGAGCGCCGACTCGGCCGTCGTCTTCTCGTCCTTTGGCTCGCTGGCCGCCGCGGGCGGCATCGCCTTTGTGGCCGTTAAAGTGCTGCAGGGCGAGCAGGCGCTGCAGCGCATCGCGCAGTCGCTCGACGGCATCCACGCCTCGACGCAGGCCCAGGTGGCGCTGACGGCGCAGCGCGACTTCCCGGCCCACGTGCACGAGATGGTGCACGAGCGCGTGTCGCAGACGTCGGCCGACCCGGACATGGACCACTGGTTCTTCGTCTGGCACCCGGACAACGACTGGCACCCGGGCTTCTTCCGCAAGCTCGAGGAGCGGCCCATCGGCCCGGCCTTTTGCGGCTACACCCACCAGCTCGACACGGCCTTTGCCTTTATGCGCGCCGCCAGGCGCCGCATCGCCGCAAAGGAGGCCTACGCCCGCTCCAAGGGCAAGAGCCGCAAGCCCGTGCGCCTGCACCTCATCGTGCCGGCCTACCGCCACATCCTCATCCTCGACCCCGTGCGCGTGCCCGACGACATTGGCGACTTCGTCATGGAGGGCCGCATCCACGACAACCGCTACCTCGTCGTCTTCAACCTGCCCGCCGACGACGCCGCCCGCTACACGCGCGACGTGGGCGTCTACCGCCCCCCGCGCGCCTCCCAGAACATCATCGAGAAGGTGGTCGAGGTCATCGTCGGCCCCGCCGAGGAGGCCGCCCCCGAGTACAGGACCCTCGGCGGCGGCGCCATCTCGCCCGAGGACGAGGCCGCCGCCGGGCCCGACGACGCCCAGCCCAGGTCAAAGGACGAGGCCGCCGCCCTGGCCCTGCGCCGCGCCACGCCTCGCCGCGACGACCGCCGCTCGTCCTTTTCCGGCCCGGACCAGCCCCACCGCAAGGACGACGTCATTGTGCGCGAGGTCAAGAGGCTGCACAAGAACCATTCGCGCCGCAGGAGCAGGTCTGTCTCTCGCTGAGGCCGCCCTCTTTTTTTTCTTCTTCCTTTTCTTCTTGGTTTTCGCCTTCTCTTCTTTTCTTACATGTCTCTTTTTTTCTTTCAAAATACCATAAATTGCATGAGCATCACGCGTCCGGCACAGGGAGGATCCGCGTCCTTTTCCTTTACTCATTTCCACAACAGGGTCTCGGGGTACGGTTTCTTTGCGCCCCATTCATTTCCACGCCGTTTTCTTTTGTCGCTTCCCTAGACCATCATCGGGGCATTTCTTCATCATTATCATCTTCTTTCCTCCTTTTTTTGTCACGGGAAAATACCATCAAACGCCGTCATGTCATTTACAGAAAAAAGAACAGATATTTCTCATCATCCCACCGAGGCTCAGGATCATGTGGGACCGTCGGCGCGTTCGGGCTGCCCGCCTCCATTGGGCAGGGTGTGAATGCCGCCATTGGATTGAATAAAAAAAAATCAACATTCGGGTTTCAACCTCTTTTCGTCCGTGTCGTGTGCGCCGCGCCACCTCCGTGTCCTGGCGGGACCAGAGGCTGTTGATATGGGAATACTCCCAGCGCGCGCCCCGCCCCGCTTCGTCGGCCGCAGACCAAACATCGTTGCACAGCCAGCAAGTAGCTCTAAAACTGCTGGGAACGGGTCCGCGTTGAGCCCGCTCACCGGCAGGGACCCGTCGGGGAACACGCCAGCGTCCCTCTTGGTCCTCCTGGTGCACATGCCCAGGCCCGCGCGCTTGATCGAGGCCATGCGGTCCTTGATCTTGCCGCCCATCTTTGCGCGGTCCGCCGGCTCCATGCCCCTCGCGCGGTTCGCCGCCTTGGCCATCTGCACGCCGTCGAACACGGCCAGCGGCGTCAGGACGAGCGAGAAGATGGCCAGGTAGTCGTTGCCCTTGGTGTCCACCACGCCGTAGATGTCGGTCGCCAGCTGGCCGGCGGCGCCCGGGATGGCAATGACGCGCCCGATGGTGGCCAGCGAGTTTACCGCCGACGCGATCTGGCCCAGGATGGGGATGAGGAAGAGGATGCCCGCCAGGAACGCAAGGATGATGCTTTTGCGCTTTTCCTCCTCCCACTTGTCCACCGTTTCCGAGATGCTTTGAATGGCCTCGACTGACTGCTCGACCATCAGCACGGGGAGAGATACGGCATCGACCAGATCCCACGGGTTCCCAATGAAGCTGTTTTCCCGCAGGCGCCTGGCCGCCACGGGCAGGTCGTTTGCGAAGCCCTTGAGGTTTTGGCGTGCCGTTTTGACCATGTCGACGGGGTTCGGGATGTCGTCCTTGCTGTATCCGTAACGGGGAAGTTGAAGTCCCAGCCAACGTCGCGGCACCTTTCCTGGGATGAAACGCACTGGCCGCTGTGGAAGAAGTGCCTGTCCACCCACTTGACATTACCCTGCGCGATTCCCGTGCTCTTTGCCAAGTCGGACCAAAAGTCCCTGGCGCGGCTCGGCAGCAGGTCCCAACGGATCGACTGCTCCGTGCCTGTCGTCGGCCCCCAGCCTCGTTTGCTCGTGTCGGGCGGGCAGTTGGGCCTCACGTCCATGTACTCCACCAAAGGTGGGAGGCATACGGACTTGGGATTTAGACACATGTTAGTCCACCCGTTGCACACGCGATTATCGCAGTGCTGGCAAGCCTTTTCCACGTCCTTGCCGTGCACGGCGCGGCACTGGTCGCAGCAAGGCACCGGCTCCCTGACGGTGCACTCAAAGTACTGGTTGCCGTGGCTGTACATGAACTCGTGGATGGCCTTGTCGCCGCTGGCGACCACGGCGTTGGCATACGTGTCGAATTTGCGGTCGTAGCCGTCCCGTATCAGCTTTTCGTACTGGTCCATGGACTTTGTCAGCGTCCGAGCCAGGACGTCGGTGATGTAGATGGGGGCGCAGTGATAGGGGACGTTTGCCTGCTCCACCGCCTCGGTCGAGTCGAACGAGCGGTCGCTGCAGGGCTCGAGCGCAGGCCAGAGCGGCTCCTCGGGCAGGCCGGCGTCCACGTTGTCGGGATCCAGGAACTCGTCCTCGCCAAACGCCTGCAGATCGACGGCCCAGTCGATCGTCCCGGCAAAGTTGTATCTGTCCCAATGCTGCCTCCGCGTGTGCTTGGTGGTAGGCGACATGTAGGCCACCCACTCGTCGCCGTTGTACAGAAGCATGTCTGTGTTGGATGCGCCATCGTGCCAGACACGGGGGCTGCCGTCGCTCAAAAGAATGATTTCCTGGATTTCGGCGTTGGAAATGTATCCGCCCGTGCCGGTGCAGCGACCTTTGGCGGCCGGCGAGTCCAAGCGCGTGCCCAGGTGGGTGCACATGGGGCCCTCGCATCCAGGCTGTGCGAGCTTGAAGCTGCGCCCGTAGCTCGCCTCGCCAATATAGATCTGGTTGGTGCGCACGCCGGCCTTGGTGATCATCACCGGCGCCGTAGTGACTTCTGCAAGGTTGATGTGGCTGCGGACGCAGTTTCCTGCAGGGCAGCCGTCCGTCGCCCACTGATTCCCAGTGTCCCACTGGCCTGGCAGTTGCAGGGTACCGTTAGCAGCCGTCCCGTTTGACGCATGCGTGCGTGGGCTGGCGTGGGCTCACCGTGTAGGTCATAAGTCATGTAGGCTATGTAGTCGAGCACCTTGGACATGGACACGATCGGGAAGTTCTAGAGGTACCAGAAGCTTGCTGGAGCTGCGATGGACAGCGTGTGCGCCTTTTCCTTCTTGTTTGGGAACTTCCACAAGCTCTCCCTCATTCTTGACAAGAACAAGGCGTAGTTTTTTTTTCCGTCGTCGTCGAAGCCTGCCGGAGTCCCGGGAATGTCCTTTGCGCCGGGGTATTCCCAGTCAAAATCTACTCCATCAAGACCCTCGTCGTACACAAACTGCGCCACGTTTCTGGCAAAGATTTGCTGGTTTTCGGCGCTCATTGCTTGCCGCAGATCGTCGTACGTCAGGGGCTCGTTGGAAAAGGCCCAGTCGCCAAAGGATATCGCCTTCTTGCGGCTGAGAGACTTGAAGTCCTTCCACTGGTTATACTTGTCCACAATCTTCACTGTCCAATCGCTCTTGTCGATCTCGGCAAAGGCCCAGTGCATTATGGTGTACGTGCCGTCCTGATGATACACGCAGAGTTAGCCGCTTTGTCCGTGGGGCGGGGGTTTGTCCTCCGGGCCGCTCTTGAAGGGGAGGGGCCGGCGGCCACTGACCGTGTTTGCATTCCTGGCCCTCTGCCACAGGCAGGGGCGGAAAGAGCCATGCTGTGGAGCATCTACGTTATGGAAGACATCGTCGGAGCAAAGACAGGTGTGGTCAAGGCCGATCCTACTCTCAACATCGACGGCGATTTTCAGATGGCGACAGGCTGTCGGGGCACCCGCGCAAAAGGCTCGTCCATCCTTGGAGTTTCGGGCCGCTGCACCATCAACCAGTTCCTGGACCACATCTGGCGGGAAATCCCATCCCACGCCATCGGCAAAGATGGGACGACCCGAGTTTTGTTGGGCTACGACACCAGGCCTGACATCATGAGAGATAAGGAGTTCTCGGTTCGGTTTGAGAGGGTCGAGGAGCACATCCGTTCGACCGGCCCTGCCGGCGTCGAAGGAAAGACAAAAACCAAGGTTGTCACGACCTCGGACGGCATCAGAGGCAGGATCGTTCACCACGGCCACACGGGAAACTTTGATGAGCGCAAGCTTTGGCCAGGGCGGACAGACTGGCCCGATGCCGGAAACGGCATCGCAAACTTTGCCAGGTCCCTGGAGCTGGCCGGCGAGCGGTTCGCCCAGCTCAACAACATATGGCTTGAGCTCACGACGCCGGTGAAGAACGAAAAGGGCGAGATGAGGGCAAGAATCGAGCTCGTCGACATCGAAATCGACGACCCGAGAGCCGAAGCGCACGCGGAAGCTCACAGGCGCTTCACAGAGGCCAGACAGGCAGCGCACAATGCGGCAAAGAAAGTGCTGGATCTTCGGGCCAGGGATTTCCACACCTTCCGAAAGAACAACGCCAACTGGAGCAGCTTGCACCGGGACTTCGTGCCAGTGCACGAAAAAGCGGCTGGTGCGAGCTGGGACGAGATCAACCTCGACAAAAGTTCCGAAAAGCTGGCCGCCTTGGATGGAACCACGAAAGAGGCGGCCAAGCTAAGGTTGGAAGCCTTCATAAGCGCAATGGGTGCGGGCGAGAGTGGTGGGGCGTCGCACAAGGCGGCAGTTTCGGCCGCGGATAATGTGGTGAGGCGCATAGAAGAGTCCATAAACGCCAACAGGCCTCTCTCTTCACTCTGTAATTAGCAAGTACCTACCTGGTTAGCCGAGGCGGGTGTGGTTTCCATCTCCAAGTGGATATGTCAAGTGGCCTGCTTGCGTGGTGGGGGGTGGGTGGTGCGCCCCAAATCGGGGTTTGAACCCCTGACTACCTATGTATGTACATACTCCAGACGGAAAAGCACAAATTGGACCTGGTCTGCTGCCATCCCCTCCACCCGCCCAAGCCAAGTCGACCCCATCGACCTTTTCTTTTTTTTTCCATAACCCATTTCCTTGCCCCATTCTCTCGCCATCATGGATTCGGGGGGCGCCAATGTCGCCGCATCCAGCAGCCGGCGCATCCATCGAGCTCGTCCCCCAAGAGACCCTCTGCAACATCATCCAAGACCTGGCCCTTGACGATCTCGCGAGCCTCGGCAGATGCAGCAGGAGCCTGCGCCCCCGCGTCTTGCCGGCGATGCTGGCGTGCCAGGAGCCCTGCCGCCTCAATCCGCAGAACAAGGCTCCGGTACCGCCCCTGACGGTGGCCATCCACACGCGCATGCTAGAGCCGGTCCAAGCCGCGATCGCGCAAGGCGCGCAGGTCTGCCCCGAGCACGAGACCCCGTCCGACGAGGATCGTGACTACGAGGAGCCGCTGCCGCTCTACAGGGCGCCGTGGTGCGTCCCCGTGTGCGCGGCGGCTCGGTGCATGGGGAAGGGCGCCGGCGCCGGCAGAAGGCAAGGTGCGCTTCGTCCTGCCCGGCCTGCCGGCCGACAGGCTCCTGGCGCGCTGGGGGCTGGAGCGCCTCGCAAGCCCGGCCTTCGCCCTCGCCGTCCGCATGGTCCTCGCCCGCCCGCTCATGCAGCCGCTCGACGCCACCGGGGTCCTCGCGAGGGCCTGCGCGGCGCAAGAGCCGCCGGGGGCGGCCGTCGGCGACCTCCCCGCGGCGGCGGAGGCCGGGTGGCAAGGCCTCGTGGACGCCGTCGCTGGACACTTTGCCGCCGACGGCGCGCACGAGCTCTCCAGGCTGCTCTACGCCTTCGTCCTCCTGACGGGCACGTGCCCCATGCTTTACGGCACAGCCGACTGTCCGTGGGCCGGCTGCCGCCACGCCGTTGGCGAGCGCGCCCGCGCCACGATCCGCCGCCTCTTGAACGCGGGCGCCGACATCAACTGGCGAATGTACGCGGGGGAGTTGTGGGACTACTCGGACTACTTCATTGACGGGCCGACGGTGCTCCACGAGATGTGCCGGTGGATGGTGGTCAAGCCGTCGACTTTGGTGGGCCACATGACACTACTACCCAGGGACCCGTGGCTCATGGTCAACCATGCCATCGGACAGGAGAGACTGGGTTTTTTCCACTTTCTAATCGAAGAATGTGGTGCCGACCCTGGCCTGGTGTTCCGCGGCGAGAATGTGCTCGAGCTAGTCAATGGGAGCATTCGTTTCCGTGACTATGTAGTAGAAGACCTGGCTAAGAGGAATGATGAGGAAACACTCATTGAACTTCTCCTAAAGAGCTCCCCGTCACTTAAAGGCTCCTCTAGAGATTAGGCAGTCAGCCCATGCTGCGGCTATTCATCCTTTTGTCGCCAAGATCGCACGTCTTAACCGCCCCCGCAAGCGCACGACTCTCTACCAGACCGAAGGCCCAAACGTCTCGCCTTTAGGCACCGTCTTTCGAATAGCCTTTCCAAGCGCGTCCTGTGAAGAAGAAAAAAAGAGACTGGTTAGTATATATGTAGAGGGCGTATCTAGAGAGGGTAAGAGAGAAGAAGAGACCACGAGAAAAAAGAAAAAAAGAAAAAAAACTTACAACTGTCTCAAAGACATCGACGTTCCCCCACCACTGCGGCAGCGGCGTCCCCGGGAGCGTAAAGGCGAAGAACACGACGAGGGTGCAGACGACCAGGCCAATGTCGAGCCCGGCGGCCGTAATGTAGTTGAACTTTTGCCACCAGGCCGCCCAGCGCCGGCGGACCCACCAGTTGAAGACGAGGCCGACGGCGGCCCAGGTCGAGAAGTTGAGCGGCGTCGCGGGCGGCAGCCAGCCCATGGCGCCCAGCATGACGGGCGCGTGCAGGTGCCGCGCCGCCGAGCCGGGGAACCACCGCGCCGCGACGTAGAAGGCGACGGGCAGGAGCGCGCCCAGGAGCCAGAAGAAGTGGATCTTCTCGTACATGGTGCCCGCGCCCAGGAACTTTTGCGGGCCGATGACTCCCCACACGATGCTGGACGAGAAGAAGGTGCTGCCGTTGGGGCAAGTGAAGTTGCTTGCCTGGTCGGGCTCGCAAATGCCCGGGATGTTTCCAAACGCCCAGTTCTGGCGCCGTCGGAAAATTGCCCTAAAAGTCAGCACTCTTGCGGCTTTTGGGGTTGGAGAAGCAGCAGCAGCAGCAGCAAGCAGCGTTGGGTCGAGACGGTGGAGGCGAGCATACCATTACAGAGATCTGGACAAAGCACGACCAGATGATGGCGACGATCTGGCAGAAGAAGGTCGTGCGCGGCGGGACCTTCATGTAGAGCGCAAACTTGAGGTCCCCGCTAAACACCTGGGCCTGGCCGAGCACAATGGTGCTGTAGACCTTGAACAGCATGTTGGCGATGGGCCGGCCCGGAAAGATGAAGCCTCCGAGGAACGGGGAGAGCACGTTCAGCGAGATGAGGATGTTGGTCATGCCAAAGATCATGCTCAGCGGGATGATGAAGACGAACGCGATCAGGCACGAAACGAGGAACCCCCACCAGGGCAGCTGGGTGGGGAAGGCCAGGACCGTGGCCAGCCCGAGGGCCATGGCGCCCAGCCACACGATGGCGTACCACCAGTCGGGAGCCTCCTTGTACTTTCTCATCATGGCCATGTGGACGTCGGACTCCTGGTTCTGGGCCGCCTTGAAGCGGTACCAGATGTCGCCGTGGTGGTTGAGGGCCGTGTGCACGAGCGAGGCCATGAGCGTGGCAAAGGACAGGCCGTAGTTGAGGAAGAAGGTCGGGGCGAGAAAGAGGGGCGAGTACTGGCGGTAGGCGTCCTCGTCGAGCGTGAAGTCGGGCTTGAGGATCTTCAGGACGTTGTAGCGGCGGCCGGTGTTGTCAAACGTGCGCGAGGTGTTGATGGGGAGGTAGTCGGAGAACAGGGCGCCGGTGTACGAGATGCCAATGGTCGGGATGACGACAAAGATGCCCAAGCCGACGAGGCAGTTGAGGTGCGACTGCCAGGGCGAGAGGAGGGGGTTCTGCAGGTAGGCCGAGACGTAGGTCCAGTCAAAGGTGATGGGTAGCAGCGACAGCCCCGTGAAGCCGCCAAAGAGCTGGTTGACGACGACGTTGTCGGGCCGGATCCAGGTGGCAAAGGCAAAGACGGAGAGGCCCTGCCAGAGCACGCCGGGCAGCCAGTAGTAGGCAAAGGACGCCATGGCGACGTAGCAGAACCAGCGGTAGGGCGACATGCGCCAGGTGTGGCCGCCGGCGGCCTCGTCGGCCTCTTCGGCGATCTCGCCGGCCTTGCGCTTGTCGTGCATGGTGTAGAGCAGCGACGTGGTGGCGAACTGGCCGGGCCACACCATGGCCGAGGGCCAGACGAGGAAGCGGCGGAACATGCCCGACATGGAGATGCCGATCAGCTGGCTGCTGAGGGTGAAGACGAGCGCAAAGCCCCAGCCCAGGCTGTGGTTGTAGAGCGAGGGCGCCTGCAGGGCCTCGAGCGCGTTGGTCGAGTAGGGGTAGTCGGCCGTGATCTTGGCCATGAGCGTGATGACGGCGTGCTCCTTGACGCTGAAGGGGCCCGGGTTGAGGCTCCACTCGAGCCCGAGGGTCCGGAAGCGCCAGGCCGGCACCAGGCGCGCCCACAGCGTGCCGACCGGGTACGTGACGAGGATGACGACGACGGCCGGGATGGTGATGGCGGGGCTGCGCATGCTGAGGAACATGTTGACGCCCGACACCACCGTCACCAGCGCCATGCCGATGACCCACGCGCGCAGCGTGTTGCTGTGCTCGCCCCCGTCGATCTCGCGCACCGCCGCCCGCACCTCCTGGTACGGCGACGCCGCCCCGCCCGCCGTCTCCTTGCTGTCCCCGCCCGCCGCGTCGGGCTCGTCGGCCAGCTGCGCCGCCATCGCGATCCCAGCGTCCTTTTCGGGCGGCGGTTTCGGGTGGTCGCTGCCGAGCCTGTCGTCGTCGTCGCCGCCGCGCCCGGCCGGCTTCTTCTTCATCTCGGCATGCGTCGCCTGCAGCTGCGCCGGGGCAGCCTGAGCCTGTGCTGGGTCCATGGTGGAGGAGGCGGGCGGTTGGGGACGGAACGACGGCGGCGGCCGCCACGAGCTGCGCCCATGGCCGGGCCCAGGGGGGGGCCATTTTAAGCTCGGTCGAGAAGCCAGCTTGCTGCCGCGCAGAAATGCAACGTTTCCGCAGCCCACAGGCCACGGTTGGACGTCTGGCAGATAAGCAAGCTTCCGACCCGAACCGGCGGGGGAGGGCGCAATCGGCTCCATCACGCGCGAGGCACATCCCTGGGCCAAAGACACCCGCCCGACCCCCACACGCCTCGAGGTTGGGCCATGTGCAGGGTTTCCCCGCGTCCATGCCTAATCTTCAGCTATCGTTGCCTTTCTCAAAACGGAAGGTGCCACTGGAGAGTGAGGAGGTGGGGGAGCAAATCACGGTACCGAGCCGAACGCCCAAGATCCTTCTTTCCCACGCCGATAAGCAGCCCGGAATTCACAGCCAACAGCCCTCTCCAGTTTGTTTTTGTACGATGCCGGCTGCGTATCCGTTCTGCTGTTTGCACGGGAGCGGGATCGCTCTCCGTCCTGGCCCTTCTTTCTCCTCGCTTCACAGTCATCTGTTTCCCGGCGCCCAGAACGTTCGTGCGGCGTGCGCCTTGGACCTGCAGCGACACAGCACGATCAAATATCAAATTAAATCCCGACATATGGGAGAGCCTAGGAAGGGGACCAGTAAATTTGACGGCACGCCGGCTTCAATCCCCAGACTCGGGCCAGAAATGCAGGAACCAAGCCACTTGCAGGCTTGTGTCGAGAAGCCCAACCCGAAGTGATCCCATTCGATGCTCAAACCTCGTGGAATTAGGTCATCTTCTCAACCACAGATCGACCTCAGGTACCCGGCTATTTCAATCCAGCAACCGCCGGGTGGAGGAATGCGCTGGTAAATTACAAGTGATCAATATTTTTGTTTCCTGTTCCCGGGGTATGGTGATAAGTGGGGGAATACTTAAGGCCCAAGAAAACCCCGCGATCCAACCAACATCACTGTCTGAAATCTCACAAACACAACCATTGTTCACGGATCCTGCATCACGTCGAGACAAGAAGAAAACCAGGCTAGGAAATGGATACAGGGATGAAAATCTAAAAAGAGTCCTAAGCGTCATAATCGGGGTCGTTAGTGCATTGGCAAGGAGACAAACATGATCGGGAAGAGGGAGCCTGGTCCTGCAAGTATGCAAGAGAGGGCTACTGGCAACAAGCAAGGCATCATGATGAGAAACGACAAGGGAAGAGAATTAAATGCAGAGGACAGAAAAGCAAGACGAAAGAACAAAAGAAGGAAAATCTGGAAAATGGTCGACGTATCTCGAAGAGCCCAGAGCTCGTCCGCCGACAATGGAAATGAAAGAGCCAAGCGAGAATAACATAAAAAAACCGCAGCTGTTTTCCATAACCATCGCTCTTGCATGCCCATCCTTTATATCGGGGGTATTTGATGCGAAGAGATGCAAAGCCAGACGTTCTTGAGTGAAAAGAGAACCGGGAAAAGAAAGCCCGGATTTTCGCAAAAAGAAAATCAGAAGCGTAATGATGACAAGAAGAGGAAGACAGGAAGTGCAGACCACATACGGGACAGCAGTGGATTAGAAACCCCGATGGGATTTAAAAAAAAAATACTGAAAAATAAAAGGGCACGTTTGGCGAGCCATGTTGAGAATCAACGAGAAACCACGTGTGAGCTTGGATTGGCTGGCATGTGCGAACCGTCGTCCGTCGTCACACCGGTGGCAACGGCAACCTCCGAACCACACGCCCCGAGTGCTTGTGTTGGTTCTCTTTTTTTTTTTCTCGCTTCACCCCCCGGTTCTTTCGGCATCGTCGCCGGCGGGGCAGCCAGGTGATGGTGGGTGGGTGCGCCCTTGTGCGCCCGCCTGTCTCTGCGCATACACCCACCCACCCACCCATCCGACGATTTATGCAGGGCGCCAACCCAGTGCCGGCGTCTATCCATACGCGACGTAATTCCGGTGCTGTCATGTGAGAGGGGGGGACGACAACCACCCGGCTTTCCTTCTTTTCCCCAACCCGTGTTTTGCTTCCCGTGCATCTACTCCCAGTAAAAAATTTTCCCGCTCTTTCTGCTCGTCCGCCATTGTTGGCTGGAATTGACACGGCCGGTATCCCAAGAGCCCGAGCTGTCGTTCCCCTGGCGCCTAATTTTGCGTCACAGCAGCAGCAGCACCCAGGCATTTATCGTGGTCGCCTCTCCTCCAGGGGTACTGTATCGCCATAAAAGCCACCGCCGTTGGCCAGGCAGGCCAGGCAGACACCACCGTCGTGTACGCGGGTATGTCTTTTCCAACTGGCCCCAGGCTCGTCGTCGTCCATTGAACCGGTCTCTCCGTGGGCACCAGGAACCTCATGCCCATGTTCCTCCACATTATGCGTGGCATCATGGAGGCCGTGTTTCTGTTGGTGATCCATCGACGGCTGGTTGTAATATTGGTATTGGCGATCGAAAAAGGTCGCATCGTGGCCGTAGTTGTCGGTTCCGGGCGGCGGCGGCGGGAGGTAGGTCGCGTCGGAGGATGGGAAGGATGATGGCGCAAAAGGCTGGAGTGAAGGGTAAGCAGAAAAGACACCTGCCTGCCATTGCTGCTGTGCATCTCCAGATGCTGTGTCGCAAGTGATCGGTATAGACTCCGACTCGGATCCTGACGATACCATCCTGTTGTAGCCTCTCCTCCTCGGCGTCGAACGAGACGGCGACAGCTCAACCTGAGAGCCGCCAGTGGCAAACCCGGCCCAAGTCGACGACGATGATTGGTGGGAGAAAAGCGCAGGCCTCGAGGCCGGCCCCATGTCTGGTGCCCCGACAGACATGTAGCCTCGGTCCGACTGGCGGATGAAGGACAGCCCTGTATGTCCGCCGTCCAGCTCGGGCGGTATTGATGCAGCGTATGCGGGCCGACGATCCTGGAACGCAAAAGCTGTCGGGAAGTGAGCTGTGGAGTCCGATGGGGACGGCGCGGCCATGAATTGGCGAGGGGTCTCCTGCCCCGCCAGCCTCGATGCAGCAAAGCCAGAATCACGCGCCGCCCCCGAGCCTGACGTTCGCGACGACGGCGAGATCGTGATTGGCGTGTTCTGAGCGGCGGTGCCACTGCGACTGTCCCACAGTGCCGTCGACGAGGCATCAGAGTCAGCTTGCTGAGAGGCGTGGGCAACCAGGGCCGGAGCTGGCAACCAGCTTTCACCACCTTCCATAGTCGACCCTTCCTGGGGCCCGACATCTGGCTCATGTTGCGTTTGAGACAGGTAGGAGAATGAGGGGTGGGGAGGGGACAAGCTATAGGGCTGACCCGCGTCCCTTTCTGCGGCGGCGGCAGCAGCAGCAGCAGCAGCCGGGGGTCGTGTCTGGCTTGGGTGGACGCCTGACCCAGAGGCCCCTTGGTTGGTGCTGACTCCACGTGACCTGGCGTTTACCATGGCCCAGGATGCCCGATGATGACGGGACCCTTGATCCTGGTGGTGGTGTTGCTGCTGGTGCTGCTGAGGGGCTGGAAGCTGAGCTTGAGGAACTGCAGTCTCCCCGAACCCACCGGCACGAGGCGCCAAGCTGCGTCGCCCAAAGTCGATCGGACGCGGCCACTCGTCGGTTTCAGCGCTGCTTATTCCCTCTTTCTCACGCCCACCACCCTCACGGCGCACTCCACTTTCTGCTCGGGAAGTATTTGCGGGGATGTCGAGGGCTGGCGAGGTCGACCGTGAACCTGCACGCGAGGACGAAAGCGACGGCCTCTTGCTAGGCTTGCTGGTCCTGGCGAGTCTGGAGAGGAAAGAGAAGCGGAGGGCAACAGCGGCCGCGAGGAAGACGATCAATGCGACTGCGTATATATGTGTGCAGAGCAGATGGTTGATAACCCCGCGAGGTTGTGACTCGGTCTCTGAACCTAAGCTGACGCCGTGATGCCAGCTAGGAATGTCGCTGCTGCTGCTGCTTCTGGTGATGCTGACGTCGCGCAAAAAGAGACGTGACGGGGCTATGAAGGCTGGCATGTTGGGCCGGGAAGCCGATCGGAAAGTGGGATCGATGGGTGTTTGCCCAAGGGCATGCAGCTAGGTATGTATACAGCGAGAGACTCTGAATATCAGTCGGCCAAAGTGGTGATTCAGGCCACCTCTCCGAGTGAATCGTGGTTGCGTCAAAAGGGGCGTGTGCCTCCCTCGGTGCGAGTGTGTGGGGGGCGGGAGAAAAGGAGGGAGGGTGTGCGTTGGCCGTGCCGTGGATCGAATCCTATTTCTTTTGGTTTGGTGTTTCCTGCCGTCTTCCTTCTATTTTTTGCTTATTTCTTTTTATTTGTTCTCTTTATTTTTATCACTCTTCCCTCCCTCCAGGACGCACCGAGGAAGAACCCGTGTGGCAGAGGAGCCAAGCAAGGCCCGTTCGGTGTCTGGGGTTGGGCGATGTGAGGTCACTGCTGGGGGCCGACGCCGCGTGCCTCAGCTGACACGGGCTGGTGGGCGGGTTCGTAAATTGCGTCGAATTAGGGCCGCGGCTGCTGGACACTCTGCTGAGCGTGGGCTTGCGGGACCAAGGGTGGGGGGGGAGGTCGCGGACTCAATGCCCCAAGTGCGGTGGATTGTGAGCGGTGGCCTTCCCAGGGGCCCTGTGATGCTGGGGGCTCCCTGCTATTCGGTGCCTGGGCGATGCAGTTTGCTGACGGTTCTAAAGCCTGTGCCAGAGTGGCAGGAACGCGAATGTGCACACGCCTCCAAGCACGGCCAGAGATAGCGAGCCCGCAATATTCCTGCGAGCGTCTGCAAGGGGTGCACGACAGCCTTGCAACAACAAACACGGGTTGGAACCGCAGATTCCGACCGAATGTCGGTTTTCTTCTTTTGTTTTTTTTTCTTCTTTTCCTGCTCTGTCGTGTTTTGAGAGGGTGGGCAGGGTGGGTAGACGGGAGCCTGCACAGCCTCTTTGTAGCGGCTTCAGAGTGTGCCCCAGGCTAGGGGTGAAGGAGTCAGTTCGTGGTCCAGGAGGCGCGCCGCAGACTGATGGGCATCAGCGAATGTAGTCCAGTCGTTGGAAGGCTGCAGTGTGCGCCGTGTAACACACAGGTCCAGAAGAGCGGTTGAGGCCAGGCGCGGTGCGCAGCGAGGGGGCGCCCAATCGCAGCGATGACGAAAGCCGACTTATATGATTTGGACCGGTCGGCCTGTCCTACGGGCGTGTGCGCCAACGAGTGCAGTGGACCAGAGAGAGTGTGTGTGTTTGAGAGAGAGACTCCAGGCAGTCAAGCTTCGAGGCACAGGACAAGAGGCACAGCGATGTGGACGAAACAGCGAGTGCTCGGCAAGCCTGGGCCGAAACTCAGGCCGCCGGTGGGCAAAGGAGGCGGCGGCAGGCAACGTGCGTGCAGGGGGGCCAACAGGAGTCGCCGGAGAGCCTCGGTCAGGTCGGAAATGGGAGGCCGGGAAGGGGCCAGGAGGCGACGCGTGCACTGGGGCCGAAAGAAGGCAAGGGATGATATGTTACTCGGCGTCCGACTCGAGCAGCAGTGGGGGGTTCGGCCAGGAGATTCGGCAGAAGCACCGGCAAGCCAAATAAAGAACGAGACAAGACAACCCCACAGGGAGCGCCGGGGGAAGGTGGTACTTTGAAAAGAAACAGACCCGACCCTGCCCGTGACTTTGCGAGCATGAAAGGCGCAGACGACGAGGGCATCTTATAAGTGGAGTCGGCCGAGGCGGCCTGGGCTGACTGTCTGTGCTGTGATGGGAGGGACGCAAGCTCATGGGAAGCGCGGCCTCGTCAGTCAAAGTCGGCACCATCCCGAGCTGCTGGGATTCGACTTGGGCAAAATGGGACCAGGCATCAGACCCAGGGGCAAGGACATGGCCCAGGGACATGGGTCGAAAGGGCCTACCAGGAGCAGCCAATCCATAACGGGCCAAATTGCATGGGGTGGGCGAGTGTGCGCGCGCGTGCGGTTGGCGGGCTTTTTTTTATTATTTTTTTTCCTCCTCTCCACTGGGAGCTGAGCAGGACAAGGCCACCTCCTTGCCTTGCCATCTCGCCATCTTGCAGATAGTCGATCACACAGCGTGCTAAGTAAGTAGGCCTCTGCAGATGCAGCCTAAGAGTTGGTGCGGTGCATGGACGACGGGGTGGGTGGGGCTGTTAGTTTGGCCGAGAAAAAGCAAGCAGCAGGGGAAAAAAAAAGAGGAAAAAAGGAAAAAAAAAAAGACAGTCAGCGAGACAGAAAACGGCTTGATTCGATCGCCCTCCAAGGCGATTAAGTTTTGCGCAGATTTTCTGCCGCCCTGTGGCCCTTCATCTCCGAAGGTCCCAGCCAGCAAGCCCCAGTGCACGCCATGGTTGGTGCACCGCGGCGAGCGCAGAGAATTGCGGGCCGAGGGTTCGGCCAGGGACACCAGCTGCCGTCAGCGGCCGACGAGAACCCAGGCCCGCAGAATCAGCGGGCAGTGAGTGCCACGGCGCCAGGAGGCTGGCTTGCTCTTTCCATCGCAATGCCGATGCAGGCAGCACTCTGAGACAGGTAGGCGCAAGACAGACAAACCGTTGTCTTGGTGGCCCGGCGTGCCCAGCCAGCGTGGGGCGGCCCTGCCTGCGCGGCTTGTTTGGGGCCGCCTTCATCTGCTCCTTCCTTGGTTGGCGGAGACCAGGAGAGAATGATCCCTCAAGGTGTGGTGGGGCGCCTCCAAGACAGACCAGGGGTAAGGGGTTGTATCCCTACCGAGGCCAGCCCTACGAGCGAGACGCCGCGCGCTAGGCGGGCCAAGCGCCAGAGCAGGGGTGTCTCCGGCCACCTGGCCATGAACCTGGCCGCCCACCACCGCCCGCTGCAACAGACGACGGGAGGGGGGGGGCGGCGGTGACGCACATGTACAGACACTGCATGGCAAGCGAGGCGAGTACATCACAACGCCCACTGGCCTGGGAGAGCGGTAGGGCAGACGAACAGGCCAGCGCGTGACCCATGGCCGCAAGCCTGGGGGAAAGCCGACGTAGCCGCTTTGGGACTGGCAGCGGTGGTGGCAGCGCAACTGGGCCAGGCCAGTCCCCTCGCAACCTAACCCTGCTTGGTAACAAGTTGGTTCGCGGCCGAGAGCACGTCCCAGCTGAGGTGAGCTTTCGCGGGGTGGCTACATCAAGCAGACGTCAGAGCCGCTAGCCAAGCCCGAGGTATCCGCCCGGCGCCCCATTTTTGCGATGGCGTTGGGGCCCGCCCGCCCGCCAGAGGGGTTTGATGGCGTTTCTGCCTTCGGACTCGAGGCCATGGGAATTGCTTACGGGGAGGGTCTAGCCAGAGGATCCCCGAGGCCCAGCGGGTGCATTTGGACATGGGTGCGCCGCACAGGCTGGTGGAACCCCAAGTGGTGCACAGGTGTTAGTGCCGACTCGGCCTCGAGACGGCGAATGACGGCGAATGATGGTGGATGGGCATGGTATGGTCGGTTCCAGGAGGCAAGAACCAACGCATTGGACAGGCCACACGTCGCGCTCAGCTGTCGGTAGCAGCCGCACGCAAACCCCCCCACAAAACCTGCAAGGCGAGCCCCTCGTGTGTCCTCGTTTCCAGGTTTCTCGGCTGCTCTTAGTGCTCACCGCCTCAGGGCGCATGGCGAGAGCACATGCAGCTGAGCAGACGTTTTGGAAATTACCCTCAGAGCGGCCGGCAGAGAAAGCGGTTGATCGACGTTGCCCGCAGAGGCACGAGTCGAAATGCAGGTTCGACTACGCAGTTGGCCAGCACCAGAGAGCGAATCAGGCGGCCCTGTTTCGATGCCGAGCCTGCTTGCTGCTGGCTGGCCTGGAAGGCGTGTGGGTGGGGGGGTCACCGAGTCTGCTTGCCCGCCACGCCCGCCCCCGCAATGTTGCCAATTGCATCGCAGCGAGCGTGGTACACCGGCTTCGAAGCCTTCCGGAAAGAGGCGGTAAGCCATTTCTGTTGCCGCACTGGTGGGATGGTGAGGTGTGCTGCGTGTGCCAGTCTTTTTTTTGGGTTGCGATTTTTTCTTCTTAATTGCGGCATAAATACCTGCATCTGCTGTACCGAGGTGTCACACGGTGGTGGTGGTGGTGGCGTGGGTGAGGGAAACAGGGTGGTGGTGTGTGGGCGAGCAGAGGGTGTTCGAAATAGCAGCCGCAAGGGCGGACCTGCACCCGCCTCTTTGACATGGTTATGTACTGTAGGTACCTACCTACCTGCCTTCCTGTGGAATTTTAAATTTCTGTACTGCCTGTTCGCGCCTGCCCGATGCATCTGTCGCAGGCCCTGCCGAGGTTCGCGGCAGTCCAGAAGAGGAAGGCATGACGCTCAGCTGGCCCCCCACCCGAATGTGCAACAGCACCCCTCCAAAATGGAACGAAGGCCGAGGAACCTTCGACCGAAACCGAGCGGCAGCAGCAACAAGAACAACAGCAGCAATGGGCACGGCTGTCCTGCCATTCATGGTCCATTCGTCGGTGGCGTCCAAGACGAGCGCCCGCCGGTGGACGGCGGCTCGGCGATCTCAGCTCCCATTGCCACTCGAGTGTTTAACGCCCTCTGTGCTTTACGAGAGTTTGCCACCGTTGCGACGCATCGCCCCGTTTTTCAGCTTCAGCTCCCCGGCCGTGCTCGCTGCAGGGCGCGCGTCGGTGCGGGTTTTTTGGGGGCCGCGGGAGGCAGAGGGCACGCTCAATCGTTGGTCGACTGGCGCAGCACACACAACGCGCGACGCAGCCGGCCAGCCAATCTTGCCGCATCCGCTACCGACGACGACGACTGCCGTGCTCGCTGCGAAGGGGGGGGCGGCGGGCTCCCAGACGGCCTGCGTCTCGCGTGCGCGCAGCAAGCAGCCCAAGATTGCACGTGCGCCAATCATCCAGGGGCCCCCAAGGCTCCAGCTCGGCCGCGGTGCAATCGACTGGACCCCGCCGGCCGCATCCGAGACGCCTGCGGTGCACAGCCCCATCGGCTGCCTCCTCAGCCCTACCAGATCGTCGAATCTTCCCTGCGCGGCACCCGTCGCATGCCCTCCCGCTGGGAAGCCAAGCCGAGCACAGGGTAGCGCTTGGCACATGTGTTTTCTGCTATTCGTTGCGGGGCAAACGAGGCATGGCCAGGCCACCACCGCCCAAAAGCCCAGACGCCCTTGCTATCCTCCCGCCTCGCCCGCCCGGTTTTTTTCCCCGCCCGAATGCCCTCTCCGCGCCGCCGACTAGCCTTTTTTTCTTATTTTTTTCTTTTTTCTTTTGTGCACGCTCTCTGACCGCCATTTTCTCGCGACAGGGGCCGGACTGTTCTCGGCTATTGATTCCGACGCTTCTCACCTTGGGTACTTTTGCCTGCTCCCTGTTTTTCTCCCTGCTCAGCCCGCCCTTGTTCCTTGCCTCTGTAACGTAGCTTGGGATGGATGGCGATTGGCATCGCTCGCTCTACCCCTGACCTGCTGGTCCATGTTGCCACCTTCGCACCCCTTTAATCCACAAGTCTCTTTCCTCCTATTCTCCTACTGGACAGGATACGATAGTGCGCCGCCGCTCTGGTCCGGCACCGGCGGGCTGGGAGGGATGCGTGGCTTTATGGCGTCGCCTGCTCGTCCAATAATCAACAGCTGCCACAGGCGACACAGATGGCGGCGGCGCGGCTTGTCGTCTAATCCTCCTGGACCGGCCCACATACCCACCTGGTATTGACAGGTACCTGCGAGTATGACATGCGAGACGCCAACGTGCGGCGCGGCCTCTCTTTTTTGCCCGCGTTAGACTCTCTCCCCTACCCAAATCACTCCCGAAGCTCCCTGCCCGACTCTTTGCCAATCCCACAGCCGCGCTTGACGTGCATCAGATCTGACTTTTGATCTAATCCGCACGTTCTATTTGGACGTGTGCATGCATCCCGTCATCACCCACCTCTTTGGAGCAGATGGGTGGGTGTGTTTGGCTTGCAGGTGGTGCTGCTGCAGCGAAACAGAAAGCCGCCAGGATCGTCCTCGCATTCCATTCCCAGTCCGTCTCTTTCTGCTTGTTTGTCTTGGCCGCCACGTCTGTCAGCCTGTCTTGACAGTGTCGAACGCGGTGATGACGCCTCAGTCGAGCCACCTCTTAGTGCCACGGCAGTTGCGTCTTGCTATCAATGGCCCAATCCAAGCGTATGTTCGGTATGCGGCGCGCTGACGCGAAACCCTGCCTTTCACCTGGCCGCATCGAGCTGCACTTTCCCGCCCAGTGGCGGTTCTCAATGCCAACTCCAAGCCAAGCCTGCTGATCAGGCTGTCTAGGCCCTGGACCACTGATGCCGGCGCGAGACTGGTTACCAAGCTTTGAAAACACGGTACCGCTCGAGACGCATGCGTCACATCTTTTCCTGGATACGGGCGGAATTTCCGCCCGTAATCTCGTCAGCCCGCGCGGGCATGACATTCGGCCGAAACAAAAGACAGGATGGCCCTTTCGTCAGAGAGTACAGACCACTCGGTCCAGAGCCATGAAGGCGGGACATGCACCCAGGACATTACAATTCGGACGACTATTGCCTGTGGCGTCTTGACCCAGAAGCCAACCAACTGCGACATCGGGCCTCACCCTCCACATGCAGTCGAGGCCTCGAAGAGCCGCTTTCTGTTGGCTGTTTCTTTTTGATAGAGGCCAGCCAGCCTCGCGCTGGGCCACGGGTCACCACAGATCCCCGCTCTATCGAATAATGTCGCCGGATTCGGCATCCCTGGCTGGCAAGCCGCAACGATGCCGGCTGAGCCGCCAACTCACCGCACCTCTCGGCTGTTGTTACCCTGGCCAAGATGGAATCAATACTAGCCATGGGTGGCCCCCGCCCTTCCTACCATGGCGGTATTTCTGCTGAACGCGGTCTAGTGGCAAGGCTAGCGCCTCCGGAAATCATCATATGGCAACTGGCTACCTCGCGCCCTAGCTCTGAAGCGGAGAATGCTTCCGGGGCCAGCATCGGCATTTTGTCACATGTGACTTGATTAATGCTCTGACATATATGCGTATGACGGTGGCCTGGCAGTGAGAACTCTGCTTACGACGGGAACGGACTCGAGGAAAGAACCGGTTCCGTGATCGGCTGCTCATCCTATTTGTGCACCATTGGCTCTGGCGGCGCTGTCAAGATTGACAGGCCATCGGACCAGGTTCCTAACCCAACCTGGTTCCGGCAATCCGGCTGCTGAGGTCGACGCCCCAGCCCGGCGAGCAGATATGGTATATACCTGCCTCCAATTCCGAGCATACGGGTTTCACTGCCCCAGCTGAATCTGCCTGATCTCGCCATCAGCAACCCTTTTGGGCCATTGACCGTGACATGTAAAAATCAGATTAGAAATGCCATTCTCAGGCCGACTGACACCGTAATTCTACCAACCTTGCTTCTTCGAGGGTCAGAAACAGGGAAATGTCCACGTGTTCACATCTCTATGCGTACGGCATTTCGCAATCTTACGACCCTGCCACGGTAGAAGAGAAAAGTAAGAAGATACCCAATAAAGCTAACAGTAACTATCAATTGCCAGTTTCAGCTTGCGCAGTCCTTCTTATATCGTCCAAACAGGCCATGGTGGGTAACATGGATGACATACGCTCCAAAGACTTGGTCTATAGCGTTTATAATAATCATTTACAGCGCGCCATGGCCGTGGGGACGATGGACGATGGACGATGGCGATAGGTGCGTGGCGTCCCCTGGTGCCGACTACAGCCTCCGCCACAACCATTTTAGCGTGACAACGGGCGAGGCTAGTCCTTTTTGGATGTACCAGAGCGACAAACGATGCTGTTGGTCGACGGCGAGGGAGAAAAAGCAATAGGCGTCTCGCCCGTTAGCCCTGGGTCGTTCCCCACACCCCTTGAGCCGCTAGCTGTGCGGCACTTTGGTCGTTTGCCGCCCACGACCCTTGTTACCCGCTAACCCATCCATACTCTGGACATTGGGTATCCCATATTCCCCAGTGGCCTGTTTGTTCTTGGCCGCTATTGGGCGTCGGGGAATGATGGCTCCCATGAAGAAGAAGGGAAAAAAAAAGAAACAGCCGATTAGCGAACCCATGTCCAAGGTCTCTACGCTAGGCAGCCGCGTTATTTTGCCTCTCACGTAAACATTATGCTCCGCCGCCGCCGCCTCCCGCACAGATAATGTGTTTTTTTTGTGGATGGCAGCTCATTTCCAGTAAAGTAATCACCGTCTTGCCCTTCTTGGTGGCCATGTCTCATGTCGCCTGCCCGAGCCCGGCATTGCTGTCTACCCAGGTGGGGGGAGCGTGAGGGCGGACGTATGTACATTTGCATCAGATGCGATGTTGCGCTGGCCGCTTCTTTCTTCTTCGTCTTTTCTTCTTTTTCTTTTTCTTTTTCTCTTCTTCTGTCGCTGACCGATATGGACCCACCCCACACGTAATATTATTGCCCGCTGGAATTTCGGTCAAGTCTGGTTGACTGCCTTGCAGGTAATGATCATATCCCGATCCCAGCTCCATGCTGCTACACCCGCCCTGCCTACCCCTGTCCGGTGATAGCCACAGCGAGGCCACCACCACCACCACCACCCCCGTCCCTTGGCGGTGCTGTCCCGAGCGATAAGGCTGAAGAAAGTGAGTGGGCGGGCGGGCGAGTTGGGTGAGATGCGGACAGAAGCCACTCCACTGAGGGGGCTCGCTAGATGGGTGTCCAAAGGAAAACGAGGCCGGGCACTGATAGGCAGGGCTACGAAGCGGCGTGGTGGTTTTCCTTACTTTTTTTTTAGTTGTTCAACAGGGTAATTGTATTTAGTACATATGTCTACTATATCAACAGGATCCCACCGCAGCAGACACGATACGTGACGGGATGTGACCAAGGGATAACTGCAAATGGGAAAATGAAAAGAATAAAAAGAGAACAAAGTATAAAAATAAAAATAGAAAAAAAGCCCGTGGGCGGCGAGACTTTTCCCTCTCTCCACCTCGTGTGCCGGAGGCTCGGCAGCAGGTGCGGCAGGGTGTCAACCCATGCAACAAAGGAAAGAAAAAGGGTAGGGAATCATTATCCATCTAGTAGAACAGACAAATTGTGAAAGGATGGGCAAATAATGCAACAGGACCCGGCAAAGAGTTGGCCGGGAAGTGATGGAAGAGAACAAAAAGAGCCTGCGCGCGGTGGTTGACGTTCCATGTGGGATCGATCAGTAAGCGCGCAGAGCCAAAAAAAAGAAACATGCAAAGTAAACCGGTATCCATCCTCCCACAAAGAAACACAGCAGAATCATGCTCGTTCTTGTTCGTCTCTCCCGCTCTCCATGCCTCAAGCCTCTCCTGTCTTCAGTGAAAAGGCCGAAAAGTACTCCATCAACGCCGTCGTATTTAGACAAGACATTAAACAAAAAAAGGGGGAGAAAGGAAAGATTCAAGTGGGCCAAAGTCTAGGACAGTCAGGAAGCAGCCTAGGATGCGCGGCTAGGCATTGGGCGGTTGTTTCAGCCCAACAACGGGAGTTGAGGTTGAAGGATGATCCTGCAGGGACAGGGTGTGGGAGCAGACATTGTTCGAGGTGAGACGAGATTGCAGATCGGAAAATCCCTCTAGGCATCCAAGACTGTATCGAAACAGCGCTCTGATCCCACGAGATTGACCGCCAACCCCGCTTGCCGAGAACCTGTGCCGGCTCCTTCGTGCTGACAGTGACGAGCATTGTTTGATATGTCGAGAGGCATCGAGATTTTTGATGACGTTTCAATAATGTTGACGAAGGGGTATGTGAACCAAGTGCGAGAGAAGAGAGAGAAAAAAACGATGAATGGGCCGCAAGGAGACGGTGTCGCTAGTGACTGTACGGGGGATGGCGCCAGTTCATGTTCCAGTGAGGAGCCGCGGCCATCTGCCCTACAGAGCCGTCGAGAGCTCCATTGGATCCGCCCCTCCCATATGCAGGGCTGGCGGCGCCATGGATCCCGACCCCGCCCCGTTGAGGCCCATCGCGGCGTCGGTCATGATGTGTTCGTCTGGGCCGGGTCCGCCTGCGTCGCCGCCGGCGCCGTCGGCGGCCTCCTCCTCCATCATCTCAATGATGCCGTCGAGGTTGTCGTCAAGGCTCTCGGCCTCGGGGCCCAGGCATATCTTTAGCAGGCGCTTGTACTGCTCGATGTTCTCGCCCGTGCCCACCACGCTGAGCGCGTCGACGTACTCAGCCTCGGCCACCTGCTGCTCCGCCAAGAGCTGCCTCAGCTCGTTGGCCAGCCGGAAACGCTCTTCGACCCCGTTTGCGGCGCCGTTGCCGTTGCCGTCACCGCCGCCGCCGTTCATGACGTCCTCGGCCGCCTCTGCCGCGGCGGCCAGCTCCCGGTCGACGAGCCCCTCGACCGCGATGCGGTTCTGGTGCGAAACAAACGACGTCACTTTGGCCGCGACCGCCGCGACCTCGGCCTCGAGCCTCGATGCCGTGGGCTCGGGCTGCAGCATGGCCTCGATCTCGGCGGCCTGGGCGCGTGCGGCGTCGAGCTCGGCCTGCGCGTTGCTCAGGATCCGCGCCGCCTCGCGCTCTGCCTCGTCCTTCTCTCGCCACTCGTCCTCGTAGCTGCGCGCCAGGTCGTGGAACTTCTCAAAAACCAACGGCGTGATGCGGTTCTGCACCGTCAGCGCCGCATCCGACTTGTACGACACGGCGAGCTTGCTACCCGCAGGGCCGTGGTGGGCGTGGTGAGCGGCGCTGCCAGTGCTCAACGTTGCCCCTGCTGCGCCCTCCCCGGCCATGTCGACGCCCAGCGCATCGCGGAACGAGACGTGGCGCTGAGACTCGGGTGCGAAGGGCGACGATGACCGCTGCGGCGCCGATCTTGCCTTCTTGCTCGCGTTGAGTTCTCTTATCAAGTCCTCGGCCCGGATACCGTCGTTGTTGGAAATGTCGGTGCTGGCGCCACGGCCGAGCAGGGCGCGGATGCATTTGCTCGCGCCGCGCTGGGCGGCCAAGTGAACAGCCGTGTTGCCCTCGAGGTCCTGGGCATCGAGCAGTTGCTGGATAAAGTTGGGGTCGTGCGTCTCTTGTAGCCTGTTCAGTATGTTGTCCAGGTAGTAGCGTGAGCACGACGGACTCGACACGCGGCCGCTCTTCATGATGGCGGCGTGGTGGATGACGGTGCAGCCGGCGAGGTCGCGCAGATCCACCGTGTCAAAGAGCTCCTTCATGACGGCCGGGAAGGTCTGTTTTTCGTAGCAGTTGGTGAAGTTGACGGCGCGCATCAGCGGCGTCTCGCCCCGGACGTTCTGCACGTCTAGCCTGGCGCCGAAACGCTTGAGCTGCTTGATGATATCAACATCGCCCATGGCAGCCGCCCAGTGGATCGCCGTGTGGCGGTCCATATCGATGGCCCAGTCGGGTTGAAAGTTGGTCGGGGGGTCGGGGCGGATTGCTGGGCGCTCGTTGCGCGACAGCAGGAAGTAGTCGAGCAGCTCGTCCCCATACACCGAGTGCTGCTGGTCCGTCAGGTCCTGCAGCAGCTCCTCTCTTTTGCGCTTGCGGTGGCCCGTGGAGAAATGCGACAGGTCGTGCCTGTCTTCCTCGGCAAGATACGACGCCGATGCCACCGTGAGGTTATCTGGAGTGCCATCGTCTTCCATAAGAACATCGGCGTTGTCGAAGCCATCTTGGGGTGTTGCCGCGGCCGAGTACGGCACAGGTTGTGATGATGCTTGGCTTGCGGCAGCGGCCCGCGCGGCTTTGCTGTTGAACTTGGGGACAGCGGGCTTCTTTGGCTGTTTTGGCTTGCTGGCATGCCTTGGGGCGGGCGGCGGGCTTTCTGCGCCAGGGACGTACTCGAATATAGGTCGCAGCCGGTCGTAAATATTGTTCCTGGTTGCGAGAGCCTCGCCAGAGTCCAGCGGGATCCACGTTCCTACGTGTCGCCAAGAGGCGAGCGTCAGCACAAGCCAGAACATGGAGGGCGAGAGGCAGAGACGGGCGCAAGCGGGCTCAAGCAAGCTTTTGATGGACAAACCTTGATACTTTCCGTATCCACCCTGGATCTTCTCGTGTGTGTCCTTTTGGACTTCGCGCTCCAGGATTCTTGTCCTCGCGGGCTTATCGAAGCCGGCGGCCTTGAGAATGTGGGTGGCATTGATCCAGTCGTCATGGCGGCGGCGCATGACATGCTCCTTCAAGTCGACGCCGAACTGATATTCGTACACGGGTATCTAAAGGATTGCGCCCGAAATGTTAGACCCAGCTTCCACAACATCAGGCAGAATATCGCGATTGGAGAACGAGATGGCGACGGCATGGCCATGAAATGGCAACGCGGGAACGGGCGCATCGCATGCCAGTTGGCTGCGCAGACCGTCCCAAGACACTGGCTCGGTGTCGCGAGCAGCAACATGGGATGCGTCAAAGGCGTAAGAAACAAGGCGAGCGGCGGGGAGAAGACGTCATGCAGCAAAGGCAAAAGACAACTCTATGCGCCGGGCGCCGCACCGCAGCTTGCTCCTGGGCCGACGACCTCGATGACTGGATCAAGAGCGCCAAGACGAGGGCGAGGTATGTCGCCCGTTCGAGCACGGAGACGCCGAGCAAAACTTTTTCACGTCTTTCCAAACCCCCTCGCAGCCTACTCACTCCGCTGTATGTGGCGCTGTATATGCCCGGCCCGGTGGGCGGGCTCGCGGCGGCGGCTGCCTTGACCATGGCGAGAGCTGCCGATGGCCGCAGCCAGAAGGGGTCGGGCCGGTTGGTCTACGGCAGGATGCGCCCGGCGAGACGGGGGTGTTGGGCGGCTTCTGTATCGGGTGGGCGCAGGCGACACCCGCGGGGGATCAATCGGCAGGAAAGGACGAGAGGCGAACGGGACGGATGCGACAACGAGGGGTCGGGTCGGGTCGGCGCCAGGCAGGACGGCAGGGGGGGCAAGGCAGACAGACGGTCAGCGGGCGTGTGGTGGATTCTCTCACGAGGCGCTTCGAAGGGCGTCGCGGGCGGTTGGCGCCTGGGGATTGAGGCGATGAGGTTATTCGCGGCCGGCTGAACGTCGGCGAGGCAGATTTCCACTAGTTTTTTGCCCAAATTGGCTCGCGTGGCCTGTGACCGCCTTTGGTGGTTTTGAGTGGCCTGGAAACGGAAGCGAGCCACGACTGGGGTGAAGACGCGAAAATACGTGACGGGATACGCGAAAAGGAGAAAGGAGGAGCGCGAGCCAATTAACGGCAGAGCGCCTGAGGCAGCGAACGCACGCACGCCCTGGGGGCCTGTCGCGGGAAAGGGTGGTGTGGGGAACTCCGCCCATGGCATGCCCGTCATGGATGGACGGCCAGGGACCACCTCGCCAGAAAAGGGAAGGCGCCATTGCGCGACGAGGATCACGTGGGGGAGGGACAGCTCCCGCGATCTGTGGTACGTACTGCCCTGCAGCATCTGGGCCAGCGCCGGCCAACGACGGCCCTGGCGAATCACGGCAGCGCGAATCTCTCCCCATTCTCCTCGCTGTACAGCGAGCGCCAGGCGCCAGCCCTCGGTGGGTGGAGGGCTTGCACTGGCCCCGTTCGTCGAGAAAGTCTACCTTTTGCGTATTCCATCTCAAGGCGACGACGTTATGGTGTTTGCCCAGGTTTGAAGACACACTCGCTCACTCTCTTTGGTGCTTGGTCCCATCTGTCGTCCCCTCGTCTTGAGCCGTAACCATAGACAGGACTGCCGGGGCTGCCCCGCCACGGCGCATAGCTGCAACCCCACCATGGAGCCCCTGCATCGCGCTTTAAGCCGTCCAAAGTCATGGTGGCGGGGGGAAGACCGGTCGCCGGCGCGGCTTAAAGTCGAGGCGGCTCAACCGGGGGGCCAGACGCCATCCTGCCTGCATGCTGTATGGCCTTTGAACCTGCATCGCCGCAGTCAAACACAGGAGCAGAGGAAGCAAAGGAAAAGACAGACAGCAAACAAAGCCAAGCACACAGAGCCGCGTACTCCGGTAGCCGCCAGCAAACACCGCCGCCATGTCGCCACTTGTCGCGCAGAGCCCCAACAACCGGGTCATCCTGGGGCTGATGACGTTTGGGCCCGACGAGGAGACGGGCGCGCGCATCACCGACGTCGGCGAGTTCGGCAAGGTCCTCGACGTGTTCCAGTCCCGCGGCTACCTCGAGGTCGACACGGCCCGCATGTACGTCGGCGGCAAGCAGGAGGCCTTTACGCGCGACGTCGGCTGGAAGCAGCGCGGGCTCACGCTGGCCACCAAGGTTCACTATCCCAAGGAGCAGGGCGACAATGCTCCCGACAAGGTGCTCGCCTCTGTCGACATCAGCCTCAAGGACCTGGGGACCGAGCAAGTCGACGTGGGTTATTTGTCCTTGGTCCTTTGATTTTTGCCGGGGCTGCAACTCCTCTGCTGCCGAGCTGACATGTCTCCCCCGCCAGCTTCTCTACCTGCACGCCGCCGACCGCAGCGTCCCCTTTGCCGAGACGCTCGCGGCAATCGACCAGCTGCACAAGGCCGGCAAGTTTGTCAACTTCGGCATCTCCAACTTCACGGCCTACGAGGTGGCCGAGATCGTCCTGACGTGCAGGCAGAACGGCTGGGTGCGCCCGACCGTGTACCAGGCCATGTACAACGCCATCACGCGCTCCATCGAGGCCGAGCTGCTGCCCGCCTGCCGCCGCTACGGCCTCGACGTCGTCGTCTACAACCCGCTCGCCGGCGGCCTCTTCAGCGGCAAGGTCAAGTCCAAGGACATGGTGCCCGGCGAGGGCCGCTTCAGCGACTCGTCCGCCAACCTCGGCAAGATGTACCGCAGCCGCTACTTCAAGGACTCCACCTTCCGCGCCCTCCAGACGGTGGAGAAGGCCGTCGAGCGCCACCAGGGCCTGACCATGATCGAGACGGCCCTGCGCTGGACCGTCCACCACTCGGCCCTGCGGCCCGCCTCCAAGGGCGGCAACGACGGCATCATCATCGGCGTCTCCAGCGGCGCCCAGCTTGAGGACAACCTCAACAACCTCGAGAAGGGGCCCCTGCCTGACGACGTGGTGCAGGCGCTCGACGAGGCATGGGCCATCAACAAGGGCGAGACGGCAAACTACTTCCACGGCGAGCTGAAATACGGCTACGACACGAGGGAGGCACTGTTCGGCAAGAAGTAGTGTGTGCCCCTCTTGTCATTGGTGCTGATGTGGCTCAACAGACGGTAGAGGGAAATTGTAAGAACCAAGACTGCGTTGCATAGGTAGCTGCGCAACCATTTTAAGCGAAACTCCCGCCCACCCTTGCTTGAAACCAAACGATCAACGTCGTGTTACAGGTTGAACAGTGCCACAAGTAAAGCCGACCCTATTCCCAGATTCATAGTGTCACGACACTGTCGTTGCGCCCCGACGTTCAGGCCTGTAATCTGAGCCGGACTGGCAGAGTTGGGCAGGCCCTGCTGCTGTGGAGAAGGCGGTCCCAGCCCTGTCCCCTGCGGCGGCGGCGGTGGCGTGCCCAGCCCAAC